>ML789327.1:479400-539560 GCA_009831015.1 Picea engelmannii
AGGAAATGGTTGAAAATGAGATGGATTCAAGAATCAAATGCTTAAGATCAGATAATGGAGGAGAATTCACCTCAAAGGAATTTATGGACTACTGCAACAATCATGGAATAAAAAGGCAATTCTTCATCGCTAGGACACCTCAACAGAATGGAGTTGTTGAAAGAAAGAACATGACAGTACAAGAAATGGCTCGAACAATGATAATGGATTCAAAGTTGACAGATATTTTTTGGACATAGGCAGTGCATACAACAGTTCACATTCAAAATAGAGTAGTGCTCAGAAACAACACTGATAAAACTCCCTACGAGCTATGGAAAGGAAGACCAGCAAATGTGAAGCACTTCAGAGTTTTTTGAAGCAAATGCTACATCAAAAGAGAAGATGGCAGTATGGGAAAGTTTGACTCTTGTGTGGACAAAGGAATACTTGTTGGTTACTCAAGTACAAGGAAGGAATACAAGTGTTACAATCTAATATTAAACAAATTTGTGGAAAACATCAACATAACAATTGATGAAACAGGCAGACCATAATCAAAGGAAGAAGAAAAGAAATCAATGGAACAACTTTTCGAATAAAAATATGAAAAAGAAGTAGAAGAGGAAGATGAATATGAAGAGAATCTAATAGAAGTAGAAGAACAAGTTCAACAAGTATCTCCAAAGACACCTAGCAAACGAGTACAAAAGAATCATCCTTCAGATCAGATTATTGGAAACAAAGATGTAGGAGTTACGACTAGAAGACAAATCCATTCACCATAACAAACACACCTAGCACTCTTATCTACAATTGAACCAAACTGTTTTGAAGAAGCCAACAAGGATGAATTTTGGAATAAGGCCATGGATGAAGAATTGGATCAAATAGAGAAAAATGACACTTGGGAATTGGTTCCAAGACCAAAGAATAAGAATATGATTGGCAAAAAATGGGTTTTCAGGAATAAATTGAATGAAGATGGACAGGTTACAAGGAACAGAGCTAGATTGGTATGTAAAGGATATGCACAGATTGAAGGAATCGACTTTGAAGAGACATTTTCCCCAGTTTCCAGAATGGAAGCAATTTGTTTTCTTTTAGCTTATGCATGCTCCAAAAATGTTAAAGTATATCAGATAGACGTAAAATCATCTTTTTTGAATGAGGAACTTGAAGAAGAAGTCTACATTGAACAACCATAAGGATTTCAGTTGTCAGAGAACACAGACTATGTGTGTAAATTAATGAAGGCCTTGTATGGTCTAAAACATGCTCCTAGAGCATGGTACTCCAGAGTGGATAAGTATCTACAACAAGCATGGTTCAGAAAAGGAAGTGCAGACAACAACCTCTACATCAAGGTAAGTCAAGGTAATATTTTATTAATTGAAGTTTATGTTGATGATATTATTTTTGGTAGGGATGATGACATGTTAAGCCATAAATTTGCAAAAGACATGCAAAATGAATTTGAAATGTCGTTACTTGGAGAACTATCCTTCTTTCTGGGACTTTATATACATCAAAGAAACCAAGGAATTTTTATTTCTCAAACCAAGTATATCAAAGAAATTCTAAAGAGGTTTGGAATGGAAGATTGCAAACCAATTATCACTTCCATGCAAACCAGTTGCAAGTTGAGAAAATATGATGATTCAAAGTCTACAGATTAGAGGCAATACAAGTCAATGATTGGCAACCTACTATATGTGACAACTTCTAGACCAGATGTAATGTAGGTAGTTGGACAGGTGGCATGATTTCAAACAACACCAAAGGAGTCTCATGTGTTAGCAGTGAAGAGGATTTTCAGATATCTCAAAGGAACAGAATATTTCAGATTATGGTATCCAAAAGGAAATGATCTATCACTTATTGCCTACACAGATGCAGATTGGGCAGGTTGTATTAATGACCAATGAAGCACCAGTGGAGCAAAGTTCTACTTGGGTGAGTGTTTAGTATCATGTCTAAGAAAGAAACAATCATCAGTATCTTTATCTATAGCCGAGGAAGAGTTTATTGCAACAGCATCATGTTGTACACAGGTTTTTTGGATGAAACAAACTTTGACAGATATACAGGTTGAGTATGATGAGCCCATTCCAATATATTGTGATAATACAAGCACCATCAATATCTCGAAGAATCCGGTGATGCACTCCAAGAAAAATAACATTCCAATCAAGTATCAATTTCTACGGGAGAAGGTTGCAGAAAATAACATCAGAGTTGAGTATGTGGGCACGAAAGAACAAGTGGCAGGCATCTTCGAAGCACCACTTCCACGAGAATCCTTTGAATATATTCACCAAAGACTTGGAGTTATTTATACTCCAAAATGAATGCTTTTTTAATTCTTATCTTATATGTCTTAGATTTACATGAGGAAGCACCATAAGAGGACAGTTCAGTCAGGGGGAGAAACCCCGGATGGAAAGATACCTTCTCCATTGATGACAAAGGGGGAGAGGTTTATTAGATGTGGAAGATAGAGGCATACGACAGAGCCATGGTTCCAGGGGGAGCATATTTATCAGTTACAAAGTACATAGACATGGTTCCATGGGGAGCATGAGTGATATGATTTCAATATTGCATCAGAGTTTTGCCATCAATGCCAAAGGGGGAGATTGTTAATTAAGGTTGGTTGTCATTGATGTCAACCCTTGAAGAAAGCCCCACAACACAAAGGTTTGGGTAATGGAACCAATATTGTTTGATGTAAAAATGAATCATTCTTGTCTTGTCATGGTTGATAAGAAGTAAATATGGATGAACTCCAAAGTGGTCCTCTTATGGTGAAATCCCTCATGGGAAGACACTTTGCGGAGCAAGAGAACCCATGCCTAATTGTGGAATAATGAGATAAAGGATAGTGAATTTGTCAAGAACACTATCCTATATGGATAGTGCTTGTCATGCCATTTCTGGTGGAATGTGGAACGTCACATAACTCCTCACGGTTAGAGAGTATGGCCTTATGAAGTTGGAGGACCCTCATATGTTGGCTTGAAGCCCGAAAAGGTCAAAGCAGTCAAAGTGGTTTAAGAGATTTTAGAAGGTAAATAATAAAGTGAAGTGATGAGTGTAATATAATTCAAAGTGAATACAAAATAAATTATTTAAATAACAAATTAAATGGATAAATTAGAAGTGGGTTAACCCTAAAATAATGAAAGTCGGCCAAGTGACCTAGAAGATGTTATTAAGGAAGCTACTTGTAGAGTATAAGTAAGAGGCAAGGCTCTCTAATTTTAATCACACTTGAGAATATTGAATATCTATAGGTGTCTGAGGTAGCCAAGGATATATAAGCCAAAATTCTGATTGAAGGTGAAGAAAAGAAGGGAGAAATGCAAGGAAGGATAAATTTTTTGATGGTGCTTTCTAAGGTATGTAATTTACAGATCATCTCACCATTTTCACTATAACATTTTTTCTATAATGATTCAGACCATGAAATTTCTATTCCATTGAGAAAACATATCCAAGTATCTGTGGTAAAACATTAAGCTTGTGGGTTGTTTTATTTTTGGCGTTACACTCAGTGGAAAATAGGGTTTGTGGCTAGTCCTGAAACTAGTCAAAAAAGAGTGTTTTGGGTAAAAATGTCATAACTTATTCATAACAGATCCAAATTCAGTGAAACCAAATGTGTTGGTTAGGGTACATACTGTAGTATGCTTCATAACAGTTTCAGATCCATTCAAAAAATATTCCATTTTTGGCATGCTATACAAGGTCTCTCTCTAGAATAAGCCAAAATTCGACAAGGTATGCCTTTTTTGATATAACTAATTTTCGGAGAGGTTCCAAGTAGCGACACCTAGAGGAATTGCATAAAAAAAACTGAATAAAATTGTGTATCATTTTCATATCTTTATACATTACAGGTACAAAGTTATTATTACTTCAAGTTAGGGTTGTTGACTAATCCAAAACTAGGCATGTGAGACTAAAGAAAAGTTTGATGAAAATGCTAGTCTCTTGTTGTTAAAGTCAAGGAAGTTTTGCAGGAATGTGATCATATACACCAAGTCTATTATAGAGATACAAATCATATTTGGATGATGAAATTGATGAGGGATTTTGGTTGAGGTACATGTTGAGTACATGGTTGAGACAAGTAGTCGATGAGTTGGCACATACATGAGGTGTATAGTTGATGATGTTGGTACATATTGATGAGTCATAGTTTATGAGTAGTTGACACATGATTGGTACATACTTGGATGCACTTGTTTATGGTACAGGTTGATTACAGGTTGTTTGGTACAGGTTGGTGCATGGTTGATGCACTTGTTTATGGTACAGGTTGATTACAGGTTGAGGTACAGGTTGATGCATGGTTGATGCATGGTTCAGATTTATTGGTATAGGTTTACAACGATATATCTCACAGTGATAGTGTGATAGTGGTTCCATAATTCTACTTCTACTTTAGGGTGGTTGGACGGGGCAAGGACAGGTGGTTGTAGACACCTTCTGGTTGTAGCTGGAGAACATAGGGGGTTGTAGCCTCCTTTTGGTTGTAGCCAGAGAATTGGGGAGTTGGAGCTTCCCTCAGGTTGTAGCCTGAGAAACTAGGGGGTTAGAGACTCCTTCCAGTTGCAGCTGGAAAACAAAGGAAGTTGGTGCTTCCAATGAATGTAATTATTCAATACATATAAGAAAAATCATTCTGTGGTTTTCTCTCGATTTGGGATTCCATGTAAAACATTGTTGTACTGTGTATGTGTGTGATTGTTTATTTCTTATTACTCATTATTGGATAATAATTCTACATTGATATAAAATTTTAAGAAAAAGGATTATAATTACGCTATTACTGATTCACCCCCTCTCTCAGTAATCCAACAACAACATGCAGAGCATCTCATTTCGGGATTAAAATAAAAACAGGCGGAATCATTTTTGCGATGGTGGATATCCCCTGTGAGGATCATATTAGCGGCCCCTGGGTATTCAGAGTTTCAAAATTGCACGAATATAGCACCGAAGCCCGAAGTGAGATGAGTCATTGATCTTGAAGGGAGCACGTGGCATCCGATCCAAGTGTTTGGAAAAATAAGCTTCGGGAGTTTTGAAGTAGGAAGTGTGTAAAACTTCTGAAGCACCGAAGTCTCGAAGGCCCAAAGTCTTGAAGTACATCTCAACCACCTGAATCTAGACTGCCACACGTCATCGGATCTGTCACTCCAGGAGTTTTACTTCGAGAGTTTTGAAACGAGAAACACGCCAAGTTACCAAAGTGTCGAACTCCCAAAGACCTGAAGCCCAAAGGCTCGAAGTAAGTCTTAGTCGTCCGATTCAAATGGACACGCGGCACCATGTCTAGAGCTCCAGAGGAAAGTGAAGGGGAAAAAGTGAGATTTGAGTTTTTATTTTCCTGGAGCCTGGAGACTTGAAGGGATCTTAGCCATTGATCCAGGAGCCACACATCGCCATATCCTTAGCTCCAGGTAAAAGCACATGGAAGAGGATGAGGTTCGATATTTGATTTTCCCGGAGCCTAGAGACACGAAGGAGATCTCAGTCATCGATTTAAGAGGATACGTGGCAGTCATCAGTATGGACATTTGGCGCACTCGTCGGTCGTGACACCTGACATTCGAAAATGACACATGGACCTCATTCTAAGAAGTCATGGGCATATCATTCACTTCTTTCTTAGTGACTCGTGTCATTTCTCTTTAATGACACATCATCATGGTGACGTTAGTCCACCACGTCCGATCATCTTCTGAGAGGTGTTATTTTTCAACGTCAAAAGTAGCATCCCCCTCCAGGGCACAGTTTGGAGGATTCTAAAGATAGTAGGTGCTTAATCTTGGCGGTGGCGCCAAATATGGCAGGTGCGTCTAGATCTCAGATAGCATCCATATCTACGGCCACGGTCCATTACGGGGGCGCAACATACTTGGGCGATAATTTTCTTGAGAAGTCCTGCAATTGAAACCATGGTAAAGCGAAAGTGCTATGTGGTGAAAGATGTTGTATTACGGGCCCAAAATCAGTTTGATCCTAAACCACCTCTGAGCAGCCCTACAATCACATGTTTATATGGCATCATATCCATGAGAAGAACATGGCCACCCCCTGAGCATTAAGTCTCGTTCGATCTGCAAGGAAAAATCAGTAAATTAAAGGTAGGTTTGGTGGTTGAAACCTTGGCTCACCCCATAAATGGAAGGTATGGAAAGTTCGGCCATGGGGACTTAACCATCATCATGTGGTACCCCTATGAGTAGATTTCCCTGCAAACCCATGCTGATCTAAGCTCGCATTTGAAAGAGGGGTGCATGTTCAGTTTGATAGAATAAATCGTCAATGCAAAGCTTTGATTGTAATTGCCAGGTCACACTCTTGGTGGTGGCGAATTGTTCTGAGTATAAATAGATAGTTTTAATATTTTGTTAAGGTCATCAACTAGTTGAACATAGCTCCCTATTTTTTAATGTTTTGATGCCATAACTGTTCTCTGGTTATGTATCAAATTTTATATTTTCATGTTAATAGAAGTGAACTTCTTTTCATCTCTTTGTAAAAACTATGCTAAAACACTCGGACATGGAGGATCCAGTTGAGGGTTGTTATGTTGTTGTAATGTAGGTTTGATTACAGTGGTATTGCGACCAGTTTTAGTTAGCTCCCTTGTTATCTTTTTCCCTCTTGCACTGAATGGCTCGAGCATGGAGGATCCAGTTGAGTTGTTGTAGCTGCATTGTGATGTAGGTTTGATCATTGTGATGTTGTGACTGTGTTGTTTGGACATATTTTGGTGTCTGAATATTGAAATTAAGAGTGATCTTTAGTCTGAGTTTTTCTTCTGCAAGCTGCTTGAAAGATGGATGCCCATAGCAGTCTTGTTCACCTTCCTCACTAAGTCTTCCCTCTTCTCACACTTAAACTCAATCCACCGACTGAATTTAATGTGGACCTCACTTCTCCATGCATTTCTTGTCCAGTTTTGTGTTGAACATCATTCATATATTGATTTTTTTCCATTGACCTCCACTCATATAAAACCAACATCCACCAAAAACTATGATGGGTACTAGGCTTATCCTCCCGAAATCTGAGGGTAACTCTTAGTGCTAACACATCCTCACCACTTGAGAACAATAACACCTACCCATTGAGAGGTCCCCCTGTTACCTCCCAGTATCCCTTTTATTCTCTCATTTTTCACTACGACGAAGATATATTGGAGGAAATTACTACCCCTGATTTCCCATGGAATGCACTCCATCATCGAGCACTTTTTATTTCACAGGAGGCCTTTCATCCTCCTATCCAAGCCTCCATGTGTGCAATTGAAACCAAGGATTTTATTCCTTCAGGGAATATATATTGGTTCAACAACCCTATCCCTGTCCCATATTCTTTTGAAGAAGGCAACATGGCCAACATCTCCCCCACCATCAAAATTGACATTTCCATTAAACAAAGAATCGTAGAAGAAATCAACATTGGCACTGCATGCTCCCCTAAAGAACTCACTGCTTACAAATATCTCTTTCAGGAATACCGAGATATTTTTTCTTGGTCATATACAGAGATTCCTAGCCTTGATCCTTCTACACTCAAACATTGAATCGACACAAGGCCAAATGTCACCTTAGTTTGTCAAAAGAAATGCCCCCTTACCCATCCAAAGTTGCAGCTATCAAAGATGAGATTGACAAGTTACGCACTGTTGATTTCATTTACCCCATTGTGTACACTTCATGGGTCTCCAACCTCGTCCCCACTAACAAAAAACATGGCACTATTCACATTTGAACATACTTTCACGATCTCAACCATGCTTGTCCCAAAGACAATTTCCCAACCCTTTTCATCGATCAAATCATCGATGACTATGCTGGCCATGAGGCACTGTCCTTTATGGATGGGTTCTTTGGATAAAATCAAATCCAAATCCATCCAGCAGATCAATACAAAACCTTTTTTACTACCCTGTGGGGTACCTTTTCTTATCGCGTCATGCCTTTTGGACTAAAAAATGCAGGTGCTACATTTCAATGGGCCATGAACTATGTTTTCCATGATATTTCTCGCATTATCCTTTCTTATTTGGATGACCTCGCTACTTGGTCCAAAAAATGAACCCAACATCTAGATGACTTACACATCGTTTTCCAACTATGTCACCAGTTGAATACCTTCTTGAACCCCCTCAAGTGTGTCTTTTGCGTCACTGCCAGACGCCTCCTTGGGTTCATTGTCTCTCAACACGGTATCATAGTATACCCCCTCAAGTTCCAAGCTATCACAAAAATTCCACCACCTAGGAATTTGTGCCAAATTCAAATCCTGCAAGGCAACCCAACTTTTTACGTCGCTTTGTCATAGACTACACGACTCACGTGCATGGTTTTCTCCGCTTATTGCTACATGATATCCCATTTCGATGGGATGAACATGCTCAAACAAATTTTGATGATTTGAAAGCTTCCCTATCCAATGCCCCTTTGATTAGTCCCCCAGACTATGATCGAGATTACATCCTCTACTTATTAGCCTCAACTGTCTCAGTAGTAAGAGTCCTCATCTAATTAGGGGATGATGAGCATGAACATGTCCTTTAATACATTAGTAAAAACCTTTCAGGGCCACCCTTGAAGTATAATGACGATGAGAAAGTCACATTAGCAGTTTTCCTCTCATTCCAAAAACTACGACATTAGATCCTTCTTAGAACTACCAGGGTCGTAGCAGATTCCAACCCCATGCATTACTTTCTTAGTCAAAGGAATATTAATGGGAAATTTATTTGATGAATCATCCATGTTATTTCTACCACTCCTCATGTATGATATATCATCCGTTTTATTGACAGATGCATATTCCATCAACCTACTACATTGGTTACGTTGACAGTGCCAACCGCTGGACCCAAAATATCGCTTCGGTCGCTTGGGACCTCTATACTCCCTCACATGTCCTACTCCACTCTAGTGGCATATGTTTTGGCTCAACCACCAATAAACAAGATGAATATGATGTTTTAATTGGTCTCCTCGTCGAGGCCAGTCACCGCCACATTCGTCACCTTAGTGTTCTATTAGATTCACATCTTGTCGTCCTGCAACTCAACAATGTATATCATGTTCACGATCCTTTCCTATTTCACAAATACCTACAAGTTAGACTCATATCTCGCAACTTTGATTCCATCACATTTAAACATATTCCAAGACAACTCAATCAAGTAGAAATTCACATGGCTAACCTAGTATTAGATTGGCATTTATCACATTAAAAAACATTTTATACATCGCATCATACATTTTTCACAACACATAGAAAATACATCATACATAAAAACATAACACGGAAAGACATGAATGCTCCAAATTATATCCATATATATATATATATATATATATATATATATATATATATATATATATATATATATATATATATATATATATATAATCAAATGTCATAAGTGTTTACAAAAAATATATACATGTACAATTTCCTATAGGCCCATGAATTCTCCCCACCCTTATGATTACAATAATGGGTATCAAGTACCCTATAAAAAAAGGGCTCCCAAGCCCATACATACAAAAATCGGCACTCATGGTTCCCCCAAAGCTCCCACCCAGGTCCTCTGTCAATTGGAGGTACCCCACCAGTTGGGGGCCCTCCAGGTCCAAGAGGTAGCTGACCAGACATCACTACTCCCACCATTGTTTCTCGATGGATTAGGTTCCTCCACTCTACTAGGAATCCCACGCACTACTCCAAGACCTCCTCGTCCTAGATGTGGGCCCACATACCCTCAGGCACACCCTGTAGAACCTGATCGAACCATGTGCGTAGGTCCTCCAACATCACCTCGACATCTGCCTACAACTCTCATTGGTCCAACAACAACATCATCTCTTTGTTGCCTCTGTCCAACCCTCAACTTTGTAGGTGTTAGTCAAGCTAACGCTCGATGAGCTGGCTCCCTGAAAACCTCCACCTATCGCCCATAGGGTCCCACATATGCAAAACAACACTATATATAGTGTCAACATCCATATACATATATAATCAATGTTATCTATAAAAAGCACAAAAGATAAAACTATAAAACACATACCTCACTGGTCCTAGTCCTCCCCAGGAGGAAACATCATATCTGGATGATGGTGGTAGTCCATACCTGCATATGGATACCTCATAATAACGTGTGGCATATGGTGCCACACTCGACCCACCATGGTTGTGAAATAATGGCCACCCTCCCCGCTTCCATGTTGGGCCAACACATGAGCCCACCACATCAGTCATGGATCGCTTCGCCCTGTGGGATATAGTAGGATCCTCGGGCACAACATAGGTAACCTCTCTAAAAACCAGGCCACCAAGACAGATGTTGGTGTCTAAATATGTCCTAAAAACAACCTTAGTTTAACATTAATTTATCAACCCTGAGATTCRTCTTTTATTTCAAGAATATCAGCAAAGTTTATGCAAGTAGCCTAAAATCATGTAGCTAAACCAAATCTGAGTTCATCAACAATCAAGTTCCTCAAAAGTTCACCAAATATTTTAAGAGCTAAATGGAATTGAAATCTGATTACTAAGATGCTGTGAAATGGAAAGGAACTAATTAATCTATTGAATTCACTTAACTAGAAAGCAGTAATTGAATCTAACTAAGGACTTGCAAAATTAACTATCAATTATGAATTTTGATTACTGGAAAGGAAATGAAAAATTACTCTATCTGCGGAAATAAAAAAAAATTATAATCTAATCGAAAGAGACAACTAATGTAACTTTGCTAAAAGGAACAACTATTATAACTTTAACCGAAAGGAACAACAATTGTAACTTTAACCGAAAGGAACAACAATCGTAAATCTTAGGAAAAGGAACAACAAGGATGAAAATGTGAGGAACTGTCAAGAAATAACTTCAGAAATGGAAATCATAACAATAATCATTAATACTTGAGGGAAATGTTTATCTTTTATACAAAAACAATCATAAAATCAGTAACACACTTATGCATTTATCCTTGGCTATTGTAAAACAGATTTGAATCACGAAATGGAAATGAAACTTCGAACTGATACAATTACAGAACAAGACAGTAGCTCCTTCAGACTGGGCCCTTGGTCTTCATAAGTACTTCTATGAGAAACTCATAGAACGGAAATGATAAAAACACTCAAAACTTTCATTGATTCCACGGCTGGTAAAACATTTACAAAAACTACTCGCACATAACAATTCTGAATCTAATTACTTGAATGCGTTTTTTCCTCTGTTTTTTTGGATCTATTACCCTCTTATATATTACAATAGTTTGGGTAAATCAATCTATCCTGAGGATCGAAATATCCTCGGGATTTATTTACTATTATAAAATTACAATATAAAAAATGTATTATCTTCAAACTGCTTTGCGCCTAAAAAGTCTTCAACCTCCAATAGCTTGCGCATAGCCAAAATCTCTTTGGTTATCTTTGACAATTATTTATCCAATTCTGCAACAAAATCAAACCATTCCAACCATAATTTAGAATCTATTTAATAAAACTTTAATAACAACCCTAAGAGACATATTAATCATATTCTTTCCTATCTATCCCTAACTATCTAAAGAATCAATCAAAATCATATCATGGATTGTGGGAAAAAGGAAGATATTTATACCTTTTTCGTAACCCAACATACCCCCCATCTTACCTTATTGCATGTCCTCATGCAATATAGAGTCTTTCATGTAAACCATTTATACTGTAGCAAGGAAAAGTAGGTTCACCAGGTCTCCCGAAGCCATGTTTTCTTTTGATTTCATCAAAAGCGGCTTCCTGTCTCTTTTTATTAATTTGAAAATCCTTCTGGTAAACTTCTGGAGGAAACTAGAGGAGAGGGGGGTTATACTTTCATCCCATCCAAGTAGGTCCTTCGTCCTGGAGTAGTCTAGCATATCTTTCTACTCTGAAGGTTGCTGCAAAGAAATTCCTATATCCAAAGGGCTCTCTACTTTTAACCTCATCAGAGGATACATCCCATCTTAGCTTGGAAGCAACAAGAGATTTTTTCTTGAATCCTCCAAAATATGTGATACCTGAGCGGATGACATGTAAATGGATAGAAGCCAATGAGTCCACAATCCCTGCCCTTTTCATGAAGGTCTTGTTTCGCATGATGGCTGGGAAGAATTTTGGGGGCTCTCCTCTAATCCAAAGATCTAAATCAATTTCTTTGTTTATGAACATTTTGTGAGCCTTACCCCATCTGACTTGGTTCCTAGTAAAGGACAAGAATGCCTAGAACTGTATGTCCCCTATGAAGAGGCCGGGGTTGTCTCCTCTAACTTCATCCAAAATGATATTATGGAAATATAATTCACACAAAAGGTATTGTACCTTCTCTTCCTGATCTCTCAAACATGAAATAAATTCTGGAACAATGGTAAATGAAATGGGTTTACCTTCTCTGATGGCCTTTACACTAAACAATCGATACCGTTCCAGCAAGAATAAAACATAATTAGTGGCAGGGGCTCTGCAATTGATGGCATCAGAGTAGAAATCACAAATGTGTTTGATTTTCTCCAAAGCTTCTTCCAATTGAGTTTGCACCTTTTTGGTCTTCTCTTGGTCTATGGTAAGCGCAACATAAGTCTCACCCTCTGTTGTTGTCATATTCTTCAATTCTTTAAAAACCCTTTGATATTCAGTTCTAGTTACCATTTCATGTTGGTGTTGGACCAATGCTTGTTGTGCTTGTGTAAGTTCTGCTTTTAGTCTATCGATGATGACACTCTGTGTCTGAGATTGAGATGTTTGGTGTTCTTCCATAGCACTCATCTCCTCCTTGGATTGAATCAATGCTTGTTGGGCTTGTCCCAATTCTTCTTTTAGCTTATGAATGATGGCACCCTGTGCCTGAGATTGGGATGTTTGATATTCATTCATTTCTTCTCTGGAGAGAATTAAAGCTTACTGGGTCTGTGAAAGCTCTGCTTCCAGTCTATTCATGATAGTACTATGTTCCTAAAACTGCTCTGTTATCATCAGTAATTCACCTCTGTTTTGAGTTAGGGTTTTCTAAGACTGCAGTAGTTCTTCCTCCAGTCTCCTAATAGTAGAATTTTGCTCAAAAAGTTGAGTTGTTTCCTCTAAAATCAGAGTATGTTTGTATCTCAGTATTAGCCATCTCTTGTGTTTCTACAGGAATTACATCTTCATCCTAAACTACTGCTTCTTCTACCATTAATTCCTCAGGATCTGTCTGTATTCCTACAGAAGTTGCACTAGCTTCTTTCTTAGGAAGAGGGTTTCTTCCTTGCATTCTTCCCTTTTTGTTTTTCGTTCTTTTGTGGATCTTGTCTACTAGTTCTAACTATTTCCTCAATTCCTTCATAATCTCCTTGAGTTTTCCCACTTTCTACTTTAATATCACAACCCTCTTAGCCTTCTTCTTCAACAATTTGTTTTCTTTCTTTAATTTCCTAATTTGTTTCTGGCTTTTGGCTGATTTCTATTTATGAGGAATCTCAAGGTATTCCTCATTTCATTCAACAAATGGTTGTCCCTCTATTTCTTCCAAGTTCTTTGGTTGTCCAAGAGGGTCTCCTGTTTCAAAAAGAAATTCTTCCTGTGTTGTGTCGTCTGGAAAAGACATTTCAATGTCAGGCAAGTCCTCAACTAGTTTTGAAGAGGAGGTTGGTTTTGGTTCTTTATCCAGATTATGTTCATCTCTGTTAGTTAAGGTTCCTAAATTCCCCAAAACCTGAGCTATTTCTATCTCATAGCTCTTCAAAAAGTGTCTTGTCAGGTGCTCTGCTACAGGTTGGGTGTCTCCCTGATTATCCTTTTGTGTTGTCTACTCTACTTGCTCAATTTCTTGAACATTTTCCTGTAAAGGTTGTTCTATGAAACTCTGAAGTTCTTCAGGGTGCTCTGTTTCATCTTGAATTACTTATGTTGTTTCATGAATTTGTTTTCTTCTCTTCCTTTTCCTAGGGGGGGATCTAAGAGAAACCATTGTTCTTTTCTTTCTTTTTGTTGATGCTTGAGTCCATGAGGTCTAGGCCTTAGTGATTTGAGCAGGTTCTGCTTCAACTTCGATCTGAGGTGGTGGAATTTATCTTTGGGTGGTGGTCGCCTGCTCTAGTTGTGGAGGTCTATTGGCCTCAATGATTTGAGTAGGTTCTACTTCAACTTCAATCTGAGGTGGTGGAATTTCTCTTTGGGTGGTGGTCGCCTCCTCCAGTTGTGGAGGTCTATTGGCCTCAATCAAATTCTCCCAAGTCAACTGAGTTTGACTCAATGCTTTATCCACTATTAGTTTTACTAATCTGTGGTGGCTAATGACAGTAATAGGATCCTTGGACTTTTGTGTTCTCAAGGCAACTTCATGTAGTATGGTATGTAGGAAGAAAGGTAAATCAAGTACTAACTGTTGCTTCAAGGCTGCTAGCAATTTGAGATGGCGTGGTCGAATTACATCGTACCGTCCATCGCAAGTGATGTAGAGCTGAACTATCCCTGCCAATTCCTTCCATGGTTCACTGAGGGTACTGGCATTAAGTCCCTTTCCTTTTTTGTCCAATTCTTCCCCTGGTTCTGTGAAAGATTCCACAGAATCTGTCAGCTTTGTGTATTTCCCTATCCATTGAATGCCTGTGTTAGGGAGGCCTGTGACTTCTGCTACGATTTTCGGGGTAACAGAAATTTGTATGACTTGGACCGTGGAGATTTATCCTTGTAGGTTTTGAAAGAATTCGAGCGTGATGTTTGTGTCATAACCTTGCAAGCGGTTGAAGTACTCAGTCCACCCTAGGTGATGTAGGATTTCTCTTTCCTGTTCTGTAATCTGGAGTAATGTCGGGTCTCTGCACACATTTTTGCCACCCATATTTCTGTGATAAAGAAAGAACGACTATCGTTCTTGTTTACAAATTCAGTTAGACCAACTTTGGAGAAATAGATGCCATAAATGGAAAATATCAGTAACAACAAATGTATAAAGGCGTGGGTTTGTATTTATTGCAATCATTACAGCTGGTCGAGAAGTGTGCCGAGCATCCCCCTCATTAATGTAGAGGTCATCCTCGACCGTCAGTGTAGGTGGAAGCAATGAGTGTAGTTATTTCGAGTGAGAGGTAATGATTGCATTGCCGCCGCCAGTAGGGCTAATCATATATAATTTTCAAAAAGACACATGCCACCAAAAATCATTTAAACGATATTCATTTGATGTGTGGACTTTGTAAAGTTATCACACCTATTTGCAAAAAAATTATTTATGGAGAAATCAATCAAAAATAAATTAAATCTGTTCAATTTTTTAATAGTCCACATAACATAATATTGTTACTTTTCCCGGTGATTGAGTATAACTGATATGATAGCCTCATTTTTTGAGTAAAGGAGATATAGAGACACACAGAAACTTGGTATTTTGAGATAATCTTCCATACCATAGGCAGATTCGTTGTTGCCCATAGGCGTCCATAGCCTTGGCAGGGTTTCCTTTTAACCCTTAGATGAGCCTGTATCCTTAATACACATGCAAATCATTTTTTTCAAAAATACCATTATCCATGTTTGGTAGCCAGATGATGATAATGCCACTCACTAGATTATAACTTAAGTGAACAAGCCAACTCGTGATGAGACCTCTTGTCCTTTGACAAAAGAATATGTCAAAGGCCATTTCCCTGGTGTGGTAGCCATAGTGGGAATGTCACTTAGGTTAGTATCCTATGATCATGGTAGGTTGGCTCATGATGAGACCCCCGGTTGTTTATGAAATTTTTTTTTGTTGTGTATCTTTATTTATTTGTATCTTTTCTTAATATTTGAATTGTCTTTTCCCAAGAAGACCATTATCCTAGTTTGGTAGCTAGATGATGATAATGCCACTCACTAGATTATAACTTAAGTGAACAATCCAGCTCGTGATGAGACCTCTTGTCCTTTGACAAAAGAAAATGTAAAAGGCCATTGCCCTGGTGTGGTAGCCATAATGGGAATGTCACTTAGGTTAGTATCCTATGATCGTGGTAGGTTGGCTCATGATGAGACCCCCCATTATTTATGGGAAAATTTTATTATATATGTATATGTATATATATATATATTTTATTTGTTTTTTTCTTTTTCTTTTTTTATTTGTTTGTTTGTTTGTTTGTTTGTTTTTTAAAAGGGAGGCTCATATACTCCTTAAGAGTAAGGGATGGTATAAGGAAGTGTAAAGATGCCAAGTAAAAGCGTGTTGAAGACTCCTTATAATATAGAGGCAGAATATCATTCAGGTATATTTGTATATATAAGGGAAAGAAACAACTTATGGTGGTGACTGATTATGAACAAGGTTTAAGATATTTCAGAGAGATTATTCCATGATTTTTTTTTTTTTTGATAAGGTGTGTGGGATCATCCACAAAATAATGACAGATCATTGTAATGACGATTAGAGGCAGTGCTGGTGAAAATTATTTGATGAAAGATGCACTTACGGAGGAATGGCTAGTGTTTGAATGATAAATAAGGGAACGACGATAGCGCGAAAAGGAAAAACAATTGTTCTTGTTCAAAAGGAACAACAGGTGCACGAAAAGGGAACATCAGTTGTTCCATTCAAAAAGGAACAACAGGTGCGTAAAAAGGGAATAACAGTTGTTCCGTTCAAAAAGGAACAACAAGTGCGCGAGAAAGGAACATCAGGCACGCGAAAAGGAACAACAATTTTTCTGTTCGAAAGGAAACAACAGGTGCGCGAGAAAGGGAACAATAGTTGTTCCATTCAAAAAGGAACAACAGGCGCGTGAGAAAGGAACAACAATTGTTTCATTAAAAAAAGGAACAGTAGGCACGCGAGAAAGGAACAACAATTGTTTCGTTCAAAAGGAAACAACAGGCACGTGAGAAAGGGAACAACAATTGTTCCATTCAAAAAGGAACAACAGGCACACGAGAAAGGAACAACAATTGTTCCGTTCAAAAAACGGAACAACAGGTGCACAAGAAAGGAACAACAGTTGTTCCGTTAAAAAAAAAGGACAGCAGGCACACGAGAAAGGAACAAGATCATCATGATCATGTAAAAGACAGAGTCCGTATGATAAAAGAAAATGGGAGTATGGAACAGAAGAAGGTGCTAATTGTAGTTATCTGTCCTGATTTTTGTTTCCTAGATGACTTTTTATAAAACAAAGAAAAACTAACCACTCAGTTGGAAAACTATGTACAATATGTACAATATAAACATAATACATCATTTATGGAGTTGGGGTGGTTGGGTTACCTTCCCAGCTAGCCAAAATTTGCACCATAGGGTCTTTACTTACTTCTTAGTAGAAAGAATCTTTTGAAGGTGGCTAGTGGTAAAGTTGTAGTCGGTGCCCATTGACAAAAAAGGGTGATCCAGACTCACCGATGGTGCTCAAAGTAACCGTGCCATTATCATGGACTTCATTAATTTCATACGGCCCTAGCCATCGTGTCTGTAATTTCCCCGGAAAGTCCTGAAATCTGGAATCATAGAGGAGTACCCAGTCACCTTTCTTGAATGATTTCTTCTTGATATGATTTTCGTGCCAGGTTTCTCTCTGTTGCTGGATAACAGTCGTGCACTCCACAACAGAGAAGTGTGCTTCATCCAATTCTTTGAGTCGCTGAAGGTGTCATTTATGTGCTTCTGTAAGATTTAGTCCAATTTCTTGGGCCATTCTTAGGGTCTTGATCTCGAATTCTATTGGGAAGATGGGTTCTTTACCATAGACTAGATGGTAAGGAGAGTAGCCAGTGGTGTTACACCAGGTTGTACGATAATCCCATAAGGCATTTGGGAGCTTGGTAGCCCAATTATGTCGGTTTGTTGAGACAGTCTTCGTCAGAATTTCCTCTAGGACCTTATTGGTGCTTTCTAACTGCCTGTTTGCTTGTGGGTGGTATGGAGAAGTAACTCTGTGATTGATGTGATAGTTGTCCAGGGGTCTGTGATTCTATGGCCTGTAAATTGTGACCCTCCATCAATAATTATTTCTCTGGGTAGTCCATACTGTACAAACAATTTGAAAATTAATTTGATGACTACTTCTTCTATTGCATTTGGTAAAGATTCTGCCTCTACCCATTTGGTCATGTAGTCCATTGCAATGCAATTATAGGCCCTTTTATTTAACTTTGGATTAAAGGGGCCGATGAAGTCCAGCACCCATCTTTCAAATGGTTCTACAACTAGTTGTGTTTTCAAGGGCATTTCATCAACCTGACCTAGTTTCCCCATCTGCTGACAGCTGTCACATGTCTGGACATATTTCTTGGCATATATGAATATTGGGGGCCAATAATAGCCCATTTGTAAGATTTTTTGTCTAGTTCTGTGGTCTACAAAATGCCCCCCACAGGGCTCATCATGTCTTTCTTTCAGTATGTCATAGATTTCGTCCTCTCGTACACATCGTCGAATCTGGAGATCAGCTCCTGTGTGGAAAAGATATCCACTGATCCAAGTGAATCGTGCACTATGTTGGATGATGTTTCGGTAATATTCTCGCTCCTAGATAGTTTGCTACATCAGCGTACCAAGGTGGTTTTGTGTCAACAACAAACAAATGCTCATCCAGGAATTGATCCTCAGTTGTTAATGGGTTGTCTATTTTTGGGAATCGGGACAGGAAGTCTGCGACAAGATTTTCTCTCCCAGGTCGATCTTTGATGGTGATATCAAATTCCTGCAATAATAACAACCATTGAGTGACCTGTCCATTAGTAATTGGTTTATTAGCTAGATATCTAATGGTAGAATGATCAGTATACATGATAACTGGATAGCTTGTTATATAATGACGAAATTTATTGATGGCATGTAAAACATCTAAGAACTCTTTCTCTATTAATTTATAATTAATTTTGGCTGGAGTTAGATTCTTGCTAATGAAATAAATGACTTAGGGTTTCTTTTCTTCTTCCTATCCCAGAACAGCGCCTATGGTAATGTCTGAGGCGTCGGTGGAAATTTGAAATGGTATTTTCCAATTAGGTCCCCTCAACACTGGCATTGTTGAGATCAGTTTCTTGAGTCCTGTAAAAGCCACATTGCATTTGTCAGACCATTGAAATTCTACATTACCTATCAAAGCATGTAAAGGCGCAACGATTTTTGAAAAATTTGGCATAAATCTGCGATAGTATCCTGAAGCACCAAGGAAACTACATACCTCAGTTTGTGTGTGTGGAGTAGGTAGATTAAGAATTACCTCAATTTTTGTTGGGTCTACTCTAATTCCATCTGCAGAAATGTAATTCCATAATACCACACCTTCTGTCATCTACATGTGAGATTTTTCGTGGCTTAAACATAACCTGGTAGCGATGCATCATTCCAATGCCTTCTCTAGATTATTCAAGGCTTGATCAAAGTTGTCACCGTATGGGGTGAAATCATCCATGTAGGCTTCAAGCCCTTCTCTAATCAGGTCACTGAATATGCTCAGAATGTCCCTTTGGAATGTATCTAGAGCGCTACAAAGACCGAAGGGAAATACTTTGTAGGAAAAGGTACCCCAGGGACATGTGAATGTCATTTTATCCTGATCTTCTGGGGTAGTCTGGATCTGATTGTAGCCGCTGAAACCGTCTAGGAAAGAGAAGAATTTCTTCCCTGCCAAGGTATCCAGGACCTAATCGATGGAAGGTAATGGAAAATGATCTTTTTGAGTAGCTTTGTTTAGTTCCCTGTAATCAACGCAGATTTTCCACTTCCCATTTTTCTTCGGGATGATGACTAATGGGGAAACCCATCGACTATATGAGATAGGGTATATAAAATCTGCGTGCAACAGCTTTTGTAGCTCTTCTTTAACAATATCTTTGAGGTGGGGGTTCAGTCTTCTTTGTGGTTTTTGGATAGGTTGGACTTCTTTCTCATTATAAATGTGGTGTGTGCAGAGTTGTGGATCAATACCTTTCATATCAAAGTACTCCTAGGCAAAAGCTTGCTGGTATTTAGAGAGAGTTTGGATCAACTTTTGTTTTTGTTGCTCTTCTAGGTTGGCATTAATGTTCAAAGACTTCCCTGGTGTGATCTCAGTGGATTTTCTATTGTGAACAACGGTAGTCAGAATTTGTTTTTCCATTAAATCTTCCAGCGGGTCTCCCTGTGCTTCACAATATAGAACAACTTGGAGAATCTTGCGTGTTGGGTTACTTACAGCGGTTGGATTGTTAATAAAACCACTGATTACATCATCCTCTAGCTTATTCTTGTGCTTGAGGGATTCTTCCATAGTTAGTGGGGCACGCAGATCCTTCTCAGGATATCGTGGTGGTGGCAATTGCGGGTGTACAATCATTAGACTAGGTTTGGCTGGAGGGTATAAGATGAGATTCCTTGTAACCCCTCCTCTAGCAATTGTCATTGTACCTGATCAACAACCTATGTATGCATCAGTTGTTTCTTTCCATGGTCTACCCAATATCAATGGATGCCCTTCAAGTCCACTTTTTGGATTGATGAGGAGAAAATCTACGGGATATTCCCAAGAAGCAACTGAAATGGCTATATCATGTAGTGTGCCGAGTGGTTTGACCACTAATCGATTGGACAATTGCAACATAATCGGGGTTGGGTCGAAAGAGTGAAGACCCAGGGCATTGCAGTTTTCCATAGTTAGAATATTAATGGCCACCCCCAAATCAACTAAGCTATTTCGAAAGGAACAACCCTGAATCTGAACTCTTACTATGGGGTTCCCCGGATTTGCATATTTAACTGGTGTTTCTCTACCCAAAACTAGATCAGATAAGGATCCTACTACATGAATTATTGATGATGAATTTTTTATTTTTCTGACAGGCTTCCTCCCACATAGCTCCTTGATTGTCTTTGTGTAGATCGGTATGTCTTGCAGGGTTTGCAGGAGTGGAATTTTGATGTATAAATTCTTGAGTTCCCCTACAATGTCGAAGTCAGGATATACGGTGGGTTTCGCTATCATGAGTCTTTTGGGGAACGAAGGGGAGGGAATTGCATCCTTATCAGATTCTTGTGATTCAACTGTGTTCCTCCCTTGCCTGATTTCTTCTATTATTACGATAGTCGAGGGTGGTATTGCTGGTTGTTTTTCATTCCCCTGTTCTTGGGGAACATCATTTTGTTTGGGAGAGATGATGCACCCTGATCTTAATTGAAGTTCATTTCAACCTACTGAATTGATTTACCCTTCTCCACTTTCCATAATCTGGACGAGCTGAGTTGGTCTGTTATTGGGATTCGAGTGGGGTTGGGCAGGTAATTGAGGGTGCAATTGTGATTGGGGCAATGGGAGTGGAGTTTGTAACGGAGGTTGGGTTTGAGAGGTCATCCCCATAGGTTGGTTATTCATCCCCATGGGGTGCTTCCAGTTCTCGTTCCAATTTAGGTTTTGGGCAGTCGAGCTAGGCCGTTGTGGAGGGTAGGTATTATTCAAATTTTTCCAGGATGAGGTGGGGTATTGTGAATTTGGCCAATTGGAACTTGTAGTTGGTTGATTTTTCCAGTTGGGGTTTGTGGCAGATTGGTTTGGCCAGGTAGGAACTGCAGTTGGGTACTGCTAGGGCTATGAGTTCTGATTAGTAAATGGATGACCCTGCCATGTGTTGCCAAAATTCTGTTGTTGATTATACTGTCCAGGATTGTGTTGTTGATTGTATTGTCCAGGAAAGAGAGAGGAAGGGTCTTGAAATGTATTTTGAGGTCGGGACTACCAGTGACGACACTGAGCCATCAGATATAATGGTTCTATTTCCTCTTTTTCTTCTTTGAATACAACTTTCAATCCAAGAAGTGATGGGTATTTCTTTGTGTCATGATCCTTGGCGCAAATAGCGCAAACCTGAACTATATCCAAGGGGCATTCCCCTAGAACATGTTTCTTTCTACACCTGTGGCAAAATATAGCCAAGGTTTTCTCTGCCTCTACCTTTTTTTGTTTGGCCTGCAATACATCCAATTGTGTAGTCAGAGTGCTCAAATGATTTGTTTTAAAGTTTTCTAGGAGATTACCGACTTCAGGTCGCATAACACCCCTGCTGGAGATATTTTTATTTCTTGTGAGGGACATCTGCATTCCTGAACTGGTCTGTGTACTTCCTCGTGAGCACATGATACACAATAGAACAATATCTTCATAAGTTTCCTAATAAATGTCACCTTTCCCCATTAAATTCAATGTTTCTACCCATTCATCTCTCATACCTTTAATCAGAGCTTCTTTGAGTACTTCACCTGGTAAAGTACCATAGGGTGATATTTGCAAATTATACTAAAATCTTTCGACATATTCTTCTAATGATTCATTTTCTTTCGCAGTCATTTGAAAGATTTCATCTTTTAGGTCTCTAGTTGTGCAATAATCCTGATATTTTAACAATAAGGTTTGTTTCATCTGGTCCCATGAATTGATGGTTCCACCTCCCAATCCCATGAACCAACATAGGGCTGCTCCCTTCAAGGTAGAGGGGAATAGTTTTAATTTTTTGGGTTCAGAGGTGTAGTCATATCCTCTACATAGGACATCAAATTCAAATAGGAATGCATCTGGGTCTTTTGAAATTAGTCCATGGAAGGTTGGCAGGTTTTGTAAGGGGATTTCTTTCATGGGGGCATTGGAAACTGGATCAACTATTGGATACTCCAACCTGGAGGTCTAGGGTTGTTGTTGATTTGCTTGTGCCATTTGATCGAAAATGTGCCAAAAATTTTCAGGAGGTTCTTGATCTGGGTATTCTATTTGAAATTGTTGATTATTTGGTCTTCCAAGGAGTTTTACTACACTTCCTTTATCCGGGATTTCGTATATGCCTTCTTCTTTTGTAGGAGACTACGGATCAGGTGGTGGTGGTGGTGCCTTGGCAATCCCACTAGTTTCTCTTATTCCCTCTTCCATATTATTAGAGCTTCCCTCTTCTAAGGGGTTGAGCAGTGGGAGATATGTATTCTGAAAGCTCTTCTCAGTCCCTTTAGTTTTTCTATGAATCTCATCATGTGCCATAGTTGTTGAAACTATTTCCTTAGGGATTTGGGTGGGTCCTTTCCTAGGTCCAACTGAAGCTTGAGATTCACCCTTTTTTATGATTTCGTCTATGAAAGTGCTTCTTCCAGGGATCACCCAACCCTGGGTTTTGGTAATTTTTGGTGGGGGTTTCAGTTTTTCAAGATCCTTTTTTCTAGTCATACACACTTCACACAACAACAAAAGAAAGCACCTACAAGCCTCTTAATTGTCAATTGGAGGTAAGCGTTGGCATAAGCATTTTACTTATTACTTGCATAGGTTCTTACCTTCCGTCTTCAATACCTGGTCCTCCAGAGACAAAACCTATGCTACCTTTGACATTCTCCTTGGAAACGACGCCAAAATGTTGGTGTCTAAAGATGTCCTAAAAACAACCTTAGTTTAACATTAATTTATCAACCCAGAGATTCATCTTTTATTTCAAGAATATCGACAAAGTTTATGCAGGTAGCCTAAAATCGTGTAGCTAAAACAAATCCGAGTTCATCAAAAATCAAGTTCCTCAAACGTTCACCAAATATTCTAAGAGCTAAATGGAATTGAAATCTGATTACTAAGATGTTGTGAAATGGAAAGGAACTAATTAATCTATTGAATTCACTTAACTAGAAAGCAGTAATTGAATCTAACTAAGGACTTGCAAAATTAACAATCAATTATGAATTCTGATTACTGGAAAGGAAATGACAAATTACTCTATCTACGGAAAGAAACAACAATTATAATCTAATCGGAAGAGACAACTAATGTAACTTTGCTGAAAGGAACAACTATTGTAACTTTAACCGAAGTGAACAACTATTGTAACTTTAACCAAAAGGAACAACAATCGTAATTCTGAGGAAAGGGAACAACAAGGATGAAAATGTGAGGAACTGTCAAGCAATAACTTCAGAAATGGAAATCATAACAACAATCATTAATACTTGAGGGAAATGTCTATATTCTATATGCAAACACTCATAAAATCAGTAACACACTTATGCATTTATCCTTTGCTATTGTAAAAGAGATCTGAATCACAAAATGGAAATCAAACTTCAGACTGATACAATTACAGAACAAGATAGTAGCTCCTTCATATTGGGCCATCGGTCTTCAAAAGTACTGCTACGAGAAACTCAGAGCACATAATTGATAAAAACACTCAAAACTTTCATTGATTCCATGGCTGGTAAAACATTTACAAAAACTGCTTGCACATAACAATTTTGAATCTAATTATTTGAATGCGTTTTTTCCTCTGTTTTTCTGGATCTATTACCCTCTTATATATTACAATAGTTTGGGTAAATCAAGCTATCCTAAGGATCGAAAGATCCTCAGGATTTCTTTACTATTATAAAATTACAATATATAAAATGTATTATCTTCAAACTGCTTTGCACCTAAAAAGTCTTCAACCTCCAATAGCTTGCACATAGCCAAAATCTCTTTGGTTATCTTTGACAGTTATTTATCCAATTCTGCAACAAAATCAAACCATTCCAATCGTAATTTAGAATCTATTTAATAAAACTTTAATAACAACCCTAAGAGACATATATATCGTATTCTTTCGTATCTATTCCTAACTATCTAAAGAATCAATCAAAATCATATCATACTGTGGGAAGAAGGAAGATATTTATACCTTTTTCGTAACCCAACAACAAACCCAAAAGAAAATTCACCGGATTCAACTCACCGACACTAGTTCAGTTGTCCCATCAGCTTGGTGTGCATAAGAACACCCCATGCAAATAGGTCCCCATCCATAACCTGCTCTACAATCCTCAGTTGACCACTAGTGATCTGCTCAGTAGCCAAGGATATGCAGATCCTCACCACCATAGTTTTGATGCACTTCGTCAAGAGGTCATCGATAGCCTCAATACGGATGACCGAACCCAACATAGGGTTCTATTGTGGGGTCTTAAATACCTTTAACTCAACAACAAGAAACAAACCCGCCACTGAGGCCCAATCAGACTCTGTAGCGTTCAATCGTGGAATGGTTCTCCAGAAATTGCGATCTGGTCAATTAATCGATCCGACCAATTAATCGACGGGATTTACATTTTCTTGTGGAAGATTCTCCTTTAGTTTGGATGTTCTCTTTTTTGTATTTTCTCTTATAGGTGGGACCGATACAAGATGAAACTCGGTATAAACCAACTAGGTAACAAAGTGAAAAAAAGCTTAACTATTGGAGAAGGAAGACCTTGGGATAACCCTTTTACTCTAGCATGCATGAAATAATTATATACCACAAGCCTAGTAATAATACGTTAACCTGACGGTGTTACAATTATTAACTGAGATGTGATAATCAGAAGAAAACACATATGTAATAAACGATAGCAAGAAAAATAATTCTCTTAACTCTAATCATCAATCACATAATAACACAACGATTTAATTTTCATCATTAAAGACAAGAATTGTAAAACATTGAATCAGATAAATTATCAACATATTTAGAAGATCTTACTCGTTACAACATCCATTCATGAGATTAAATTAGAAACAATTCGTCTCCACATCTAATCATACACACTTTTGATGAAAAAACACAAACTTATCTTTGATCCTAAACAAGACTTCTCAATTAAGGAAGCTCTGAAATAGTTCTTTACAAAATCAAAAAATGAGGGTCTTTGCAACAACCATCAACCTTTGATAACATGTCAATCCTCTAATTTATAACATACTATTAACTAAAAATAACTATTAAAGTGTATTTAAGTAAAAAAAAAATCACCACATGGCACTTTCTTCTATCACTCTTCAAAAAGTCATCAAAAGATCTCACATGAGAGGATGAATCCTCTCATACTTTGACCACTTGATGAAGAGATCCTCGCATGTGTTAGCATATAAGAATCTATGTTGTTCCATTGAGGCTGAAAGGATCTCTCTTACCTCTACTACCCATGCCCGCTACTTGACTATTCTGGCACTTAACTGTTGTAACATGGCTCGAGCTCTGATCGGGTGCTCCATAAACTATCACACATGTCCTGCTGCCATGTCTTCGACCTTCGTTGTTTTCACAACCCAGGTTGAGTCTTGTTTGGCATGTGAGTTGACTATGTTACACAAGTCGACAAAGTCATCGGGTGTGCCAAATTCAGGGAGGCTAATGTCTCTCATTGCTTGGTTGATTTTGGTCCAACTTTTCTTGCACTCGACCCATTTCTCTTGAACTTCCTGATGAGGTTTTTGAGCCATTATTACCCAATATTCGACTGATTTCCTTATGCATTCGATGTTTCTTTAATTTAGAACCCATATGTTGTGCTCTTCGGCGTCTTGGTCTTGTTTCACCACGCTGATATAGTTGATCATTTCCACCACTTGGAGTGATTTCTCATACCACTGCTCCATATCCTTTCACATCGCTAGTTCCATGAGGGTGTCTTCTTGAAACTCGACTATCCTTGCAGTGAATAGATGTCGATCATCAGTGAATTTTCTATAGGCCTCCTGGAATTCACTCCTCAAGAACATCACTGACCATGTGGTGTCCTGGTAATACTTTTCCAAATGGCACAGATGTTCCAATTCCTTTAGAGTAGCAACCAACTCCTCTTCATATATTTTAGCTATGTATAGGGTGGCATTTGTGAATTCCATCCCTGTGCTGATAAGTTCACATGTTTTGGCATGCTTTGTATTTATCATTTTTTCCTCTGTGGTGATGAGGATGGAGCGATCTAGAGTGATCCTCCTTTTCTTGGTGGTTCTATGCACGATATCTTTTCTTTTCTGGTCGTAAGCGATGGCATGTATGTCAACTACTTCATCCATAGGTTCATGGATTTGTTGATCTCCCTAGGTGAGCATATTTCCCAGACTTTTGATGGTATTTATTTGTTCAAGACTGGGTTCTTGAACTTCCTCCCTATGTTCTGAAAGTTTGGCTTCTATTTGTTTCTCATCGGTAAGTTGAGTATCGATTGAAATTGAGGCATCAAGGGTAGGCTTGGTACTTACTTGATTATTGGCCATTGAAATTGCTGATTTCCTATTGTGGAGCTTCTTCCTTTTGGTTCGTTCGTTCCTAGCTTATCTTTCAGAATATCTTCTTGGGTCTCTGTTGCATTGGGCAGCTCAGTGTCTAAGACACTCTTGACCTCTTTTTCATTATGTGCAAGGCCCGAAATTCGAGCGTCGGGAGCTGGGGAAGATGTCTTCTCTAGCTCCGTTTCCTCTATGATATGTACAAGGGTCACCAGGGATACCTCCGGGCTCTCTTCATAATCATAGATGTTTATTAATTCACAGAGGGGTTTGGTGCATTTTATCTCCGTGATACTCTAACTATCTTCGACTAAGATGAAAAACCCACCGTTGATATGGCTCGTGCCGTTGTGATTTTAGGGTCGTCTAACTTGGTGAATTCATCAATGTCTATTAGTTCAAGGCCGCTTGGACCTGTCTGGATTTCATCTGGGTTGTCCGCAGGGGACCCTATCATTCCTGTGAGGTCTCGGTAGTCTTGAAAATGATCATTTATTTGTTGTGCCTATTCTATCATGAGAAAACCCCTTTCTCATGCATCCTGTGTCATAGGTAAACCTCTTTCTTGTATTGAAGCTAAGAGGGGAACCTTTGTTGCTTTTGTCGCTATCATTTATTTCCTGGATTTGAGGGCTTCTTGAGCCAATTACTCTATGGTCATCGCCTGTTCATCCAGGCTCATGGATTTGAACTTGGTCATTTTGGGGTCGACCATCCTTGCCACCACTTCATCCCATTCTTGGGAATTTTCTGTGAAGACTTCATCTTCAAATTTGTTGTGGGCATATGGCCAATAGGATGACACTTTAGTGGCGTGTTTCAAGACCAAACCCTTTGGTTCATGCTTGCAGAATCGACCGGTCTGGAATCTGAACTCCAATTGGCTCAACCCTTCTTGTTTGGATTGAGTAGTTTCCTTCAAGTATAAGCCTACATTGAATCCATAAGGCAGAAACAATCACTTTATATCCTTGACCAGGGTGGCATTGTAGCCTTGCAGGATGATCTGGTAGCATATCTCTCCCACTACAAGCCGGTCAGGGACATGCACTGGCAATATATGTGGTGCTCTGGTGGCCATGAACACCCTTATGTATGTGTCTCTCTTGTCTAAGTACAAATGGCCTACCTTGGATATCATCATTTTGGCCGTGATCAATAGTCTCGGGTATTATTTCTTGAAAAAATGAAATAAATACATGCGATTAATTCATCGCAAATGAGGGAGTAAGATTTCTTGTACCTGTTCTCCCATAGGATGTTGAAATATACTTGGACCGAGAGCTCTATGATGTGCCAACTCATATTCATTCCTGTGAAAATGTTTCTGGAACACATGACATCATGTAAATATGAAGCCATGTAGAAGGTTGGATTGTCTCCTTCCTTTGGTGTCTGAGCCTATTTTATGTAGATGCTCAATTTCTTAGAAATGATGGTTCCCCAGTTGAATTCACTCCCATAAATGGCCATTGTGTAAGCTAGAGGCATCCATGCCTCTGAAAATATGGAGAAGTCCTTCTTCCCATATAATCGACAGATGAGAGCCATCATGTAGATGTATGGCTTCCTTAAGTTGGTCATCTTGTACCAATCGGTGCTCTGGTTGGTGTATTTCTTATCTTCTCTCCACCATGAGGCCATCACCAGACTGGTTTCATGGCGCTTGTAGAATTTAACAAAAAAATATGTGTTTAGTCACTCCTTAGGGTCTCTAAGCTTTTAATACTTCTGGACCTCCACCAAAAGGAACACTCCAAAAAATCCACCATTGTCGTTGTTTATCAAACATTTGTGCATGTCTGTGTGGTCAATGAGCCACTTCAGGAGTTCGGCAGAAGGAAAGATAGGGGTTATGTTAGCCACCATATGCAAGTATGACCATCGGATGTTCAGGAACACTTTATCGTCGAGTGATCTGACATATGTATCATTGTGAGGGATGTATTCCAGGTATTCCTCCTAGCTGATCTTTTTAAAGAGTTGTCCCTAATGCTAGAGTGTCATCTTGGATCCTGTTCTCACCTTTGTACCTCCAAAGGCCGGAGGTTGGAAGAAAGCCTTGTTCGTTGATGTTTTGATGAAAGGCTCCTGTCTCAGTGTGCATTCCAATTTTTTTGTGACCCTTGGGGAGATCTTCTAGTGGTTGGAATTCTTGGAAGAATTATTCCTGCGATTGAAATAAACCTTCAGAAACTGTTTAAAGAAAAAAACCAGAAAAATATATGAACTGTAACCATGTAAAAATCTACAGACTTGGATACATACATGTAAATCTTCCTAAACCTGGTTATTTGATACTCACGGGATCTTTGAAGCTTTCAAATTGATTGTTTCTCCTGTCCAAATGCTCTGAATTTGCTTACACGTAGAATGATTCTGCTTACAATGGCTCAAGAGAATTTAAACCAGTGAAGAACTTACCATGTCGCATCAGCCATTTAATTCGGGTAATGATTGCAATTTAAACAAATCTTCCATCGAATCTCTACAACTTAAATTCTTTGTGAGGTGATAGAGGAGGCGTGGGGGTGATGTGGTCTATCGTTGATTTCAAACAGCTATGTTGATTGGTGCATGAGGTAGAAACTAATGCGGGATTTGGTATTAATTAGACCCTTAAATGCATGAAATCTAATCACATTTAATGCTAAAACGTCCCATCGTGTCTCTTTCTTAGTGGATGGATTGGGGATCGAGGATGCACTATGAACGTTTTTGTTGATGTCCCTTGCAAAAGATCCTATGTCGGTCAATATCATCGTACAATTCTGTCATGGAAAAGATGACTCGGAGGTGTGACTTGGGCCTAGGGAAACAAGAATGACTCAGGGTAAAACTAGACCATACGGTTCTTCAATCTAGTAAAGACACATGGAATTGAAGACCGATGACCTAAGGCATGTACTAATCGGGGTGGGGACTTACTTTAAAGCTGTGCATTCTAAAAAAAACATGGGCTTTCCGATGCCAAAAGGTATCGTGGGTTGGAGATTGACAATAAACCTATCACATTTTTCTTCAGATTAGCTTCCTCAAAAAATTCCCGATGCCGAAACGCTTCGGGGATCAACGATCGGGAAAACTCTTTAGCATGGTTAGAAAGTTTGTTACGATCCTTTTTGGTTTTCCCCGATTCCGATAAGCACATAGGGTATCGTCTATCGACGATATCATTTCTTTCTTTATTAACGTCTATTCCCCTTGTCTTTTTCCGAAGAGGAATTGGCTATCGGCGATATCTTTGTGCAAAAATTTGGCATTAACAAAACTTCCTTTTCCCGATGTCAATGGAGATCGACGCTTGGTGATTGAGGTTTTCTGAGTGTCTCTTTTCCTTCTTTGAATGCCTTCCAATGTCAAATCTGAGTATGTCGGGTGAAGTGTTTTGGCTTTTGATTCTTTTTTAGGCGTTAAGTCCTTTTTAAAGTCATGGGGTTTCATAAGTTCAAACAGACTTGAAAAGATAATGAGAGTCATGATAATAAGCAAAGGAAAAACATTTTCACAAAAATTGGAGTCGAAACAGACAGTGCAAAGATCAAGTGGTACCCAAAAAGTAAAAAATTGACATAGGATTTTTTAGGGTGTGTTGAGTTCTAAAAAAATGGCTACTTATTGGGTGAAAGTAGAATCTTTGTTCCTTCGTTGGGTTCAGCTGATGCAAAGGATGGTTAGGAGCTTAATAGGTTTTTTATCAGAGCCTATTTTACCCTTGCCTTTGAAATTTCCCCATTTGATTCATCTGGGCCTACCTATGGGATTTTTGACCTGTATTCCACCTTCTTTTCCTATAACCCTAAATCACACCCCCTTTGACAAGAGTCTAGTAAATAATTCACTGGCACTAGGCATTTTAGTTACCTTTATTCACTTTCTATTGTATTTCTTTGCTACCAGCGAGCATCCATACCCCTGGCGGAGTCGCCTCAACGTCAAATCCCTTTCTCCACTACCAATGAGCATCCATAGCCCCGACGAAGTTATTTTCATACCGTCCCCTACTGTGCGCTCATTTGATATAGTTGATTTTTTATTTTGGCAGAATTCCCCGAGCAAGTGGGAGAGGAGGACGTTTGTTTCTTGAAAAATAAAATGGTTAAGCTGAAACTTGCTAGCTCTGTCTTTGAAGTACATGTAGTCCTTTCCAGCTTACCATTTTTCCCTTTAAAGTTTCACCATACCACTAGGAATACACTTCTGCATTTCTCCAAAGTTGTTCATCTGTGCAGGTTAGAAAGAGAACCCCTCGAAACAATTGCAGGTTTCCCAACGTTTCTTGTGTTGTATGTGAGCGATGAGTTAGGAACAAAGTTCGCCATATCACATGATTTGAGGTCAACTGTAGTTTTTATAAACACAATACTAAAAAGAACAGAAGCACAATACCAAAGATAAAACAAAAAAAATGCAATTCACAATCGACATATAAAAAATAAACATAGAGATTTTTATTTATTTATTTTCAATGGAAATATTGCTTTAGGGCTTGGCCATTCACTGAGGGAGCGTTAGGTTCCCCCCTCATATTCTGTAGTAGATACGTGCCTAACCAAATCTTCTCGGCCACTTGGAAATGTTTGAGCCATATATTCTGAAACTTAGAATGTTTTCTTTTAGGTTCATTTTCTCTGTCCCACTTTAGGACTAAGTCTCCTACTTCAAAAGTCTTCTCTTTAGCCTTATGGTTATCAAACTACATTATCACTATCTACTGATGAGCTATGAACTTTGATTTTTCTTTCTCCCTTTCTTCTTCTATCATGAGCAATGTGTCAATTCTTTGTTGTATGACTGATGAGGGCTTCCCTCTAGAATCCTGAGCAAGTTGAAGAGATGGAAGATAAAGCCCGTTCAGAAGAATGGATTCCTGTCTGTATACCATAAAGTATGGGGAATTCCCTATATCCTCTTTGGGTGTGACTCTATCGGCCCATAAATCATTATGAAGTGAATTATTCCAATTCCTATGGTTGTTTGCAACTATTTTATTTAATATTCTTACTAGGTTCTTATTGGTTGATTCTTCCACTCCATTTCCCCGTGGATAATATTTTGCAGAGTATCTAATTATGATTCCTTTTTTCAGAGAAAACTTAGTTAATAAGGTGGAAGAAAAGTAAGATTCATTACCAAAAACAAGGATAGAAGGTACACCAAACCTTGTGATCAGTTTTTGTTCTATGAATTGGATCACCACCTTCTCATTTATGTGAGTTAGAGGGATGGCCTCCGCCCATTTCATGAAATAATCTTTGGCAGTCAGTATGTACCTATGTTGTTTTGACCAACTTGGTGTAATTTCTCCTATGATATCTAATCCCCATTGCTCAAATGGCCTAGAAATGGCCACCAATTGAAGTGGGACAACTGCTCTCTTCTCTCTCCCCACACTTACTTGACAAGTATTACAGTTTCTAGCATATGTGTGAGCTTCTCTTAAACAAGTAGGCCAATAATAACCAATTCTCAGTATTTTGTGAGTCATGGTGTTTCCTGTGAAATTTCCACCTACAAGACCATCGTGGAGCTCTTTCAGAACGTTGTCTTCATATTCACGTTTGAGGCATCTTAAAAGTACCCCATCATAATTAACACGGAAGAGAACCGGTTTTATGAGGTGATATTGTGAAAAATTTAACCTAAGAGCTCTCCTTTCCTTAGCGTTTAGGTTTTCTTGGCAAGTCCCATGATGCAGGAGATAAGTCAGTTTCTCATACCAAGACTCTTTCCCTGGGGAGACGTATGAAGATTCACCACACCATAATGCCAATTCATTCTCCCATCCGGGGTCGTCATTTACTTGGTCCTGAGCTTCGGGTTCTAGTTTGCATAACCCTTTCCCTTTAACTAGTTTATCCGGTTTTATATCTAGATCAAATTCTTGGTCTACTGCCATCCCATTTCCTCTTATTTCCCCCATCTCCTACCGAGTAAACATGGATCAAACTATAGGGTGAGGCACGATGACTTTGGTATGGTTCTTGAGGATGTAAGATCTGAAGTGTTTTACTGACTTGTATACCGCATAAGCCTGCTTATTTATAGCAGGGTAATTTAGTTCGACACCTTGGAGACTATTTCTCATGAATGACATCAGAGCCTCATTGTTGTCATCATCCTTCTGAGTTAATACTGCGGCTAACGATTGGTCAGAGGAGAAAGTATAGAAGAAGAAATATTTGTTGAAATTCGTACATCACAACACCAGAGCCTGAGATATTGCAGTCTTAATATTTCTGAAATCCTTCCTTTGTTCATCATCCCACCTAAATTCAACATCTTTATGAATCATTTTTTGTAAGGGTTTGATAGTTTCAGTGAAATTGGCGATGAATTTCCTCACAAAATTGATTTTCCCGCAGAACGATTGCATAGCCTTCTTGTTGTGAGGTAATGGAAGCTGACCTATAGACTTAATCCTTTCTGGGTCTATGTGAATCCCTACTTGGGATATAATGTGGCCTAACAACTTACCTTCTTTGACGTCGAAAATAGTTTTCTTAGGGTTTAAGGATATACCGTATTTCCTACACCTTTCGAAAATTTGGGTTAAATGTTGGATGTGATCTTCTTTATTCTTTGAATACACAGTTACATCATCCAAATATACCACTAATTTTTTTTTGATTAGTCCCTGAAGTGATACGTCCATGGCCCTTTGAAAGGTCATTTCTGCATTGATTAATGCAAAGGGCATGCGTTTGTAAGCAAAGGTTCCCCACTTTGTTTAGAAGGTAGTTTTCAAGTGGTCTTCTTCTCAAACTGGAACCTGGTTGTAACCTGAGAAACCATCTAGGAAGGAGAAAATATCAAAGCTAGACACGGTCTGCAAGAGTTGATCCATTGGTGGGACTAGGTCATTGTCCTTTTCTGAATCTATGTTGAGGTTTCTCAAATCTACACATAGGTAGATCTCCCTAGACTTTTTCCTTACAAGAACCAAATTTTCTACCCATGCAAGGTTTCTAACCTGGATGATAATTTTGGCATATAATAGTTTCTTTAACTCCTAACACATGAGAGGCTCCAGGGATGGATGGTACTTCTGGAGCTTCTTTTGGAAGGGTTCTACTTTAGGCTTTAAAGGGATAATGTGTTGAATGATATGGGCATCACAGGTTTTCAGATCTCGGTAGGACCATGCAAAGACATCTTGATATTGTCTAAAAAGTTTGAGATAGGCCTTCCTTTCCTCTTTAGATATTGTCTTGCTAAGATTTATATCCTTGGGGTTTTATAGGGTTCTGAGATTTATAATTTCATGCATGGGACAATAACTCCCCGTCTTTGTGTTGGTTGACCCTTTGAATCTTCCTCTTAAGTCAAAAAGGTTCTCTAAATTAGCTACCCCTTAATCCTATGAGACCTTGGTTTGTAAATTGGTTGATTTATGCAAGGATCATTTTCTGCTAATTGTTCCTGGAATAATTCATCGTTAATAGACAAGTCTTTAAAATTATCTCGATTGGTCAATTTTTTTATGATCTATTCATCTCCTTCAAAGACTTTCCAATTAGAAATATTGTTGGGCATCGATGGCTTGTAGAGAAGATCCACAGGGAATCAGGAGGTTTCATAATCCTCAAAAGGTGATAGCCTTGAGACAGTGGTGGCCAGAGAATCAACAAGAATGTTCTTTGTTCTGGGGATCACTTTAATTTTGAAGGCTTCAAAATGATCTATTAGGCTGTGCACTTCCTATTGGTAATTCTTCAGGTGAGGAGAGTTGCAATGTATGGTATTTCTTACTTGTGTGATGATTATTTCAGATTCTCCAAACACCTTCAATTATTTAACGTTTAAGTCTATGGCTTTCTTGAGCCCTTGTACTAGAGCTTCATACTCGACGGTGTTGTTTGTGCATTCGAAATCTAGTCTACAAGACATGAAATTTCGTTTACCCTTTGGATCGACGAGGATGCACCCTTCCCCTAACCCTTCTTGCGATTTAGAGCCATCAAAGTATAAGGTCCAAACTTGTGGGAAAAACCTATCAACTTGATATTTCTTGTCACTTTCCTCTCCCCTTCCTATTTGTTCCTTTATTTATAACACAGGTTCTTGATAGCAAAGGGTTTCCTCTGTTGTCATAGACGGTTTCTCTTGAAAAATAATTTTGGAGTTTTGGGTAAGAGGGACATCAGATGAGAGGGGGGATAAGTTCCCGAAATCAGAGTCACATAATAACACAACGATTTAATTTTCATCATTAAAGACAAGAACTGTAAAACATTGAATCAGATAACTTATCAACAAATTTATAAGATCTTACTCGTTACAACATCCATTCGTGAGATGAAATCAGAAATAATTCATCTCCACATCCAATCATACACACTTTTGATGAAAAAACACTTTGTCTCTAGTCCTAAACAAGACATCTCAATTAAGGCAGCTCATAAATAGTTCTTTACAAAATCCAAAAATTAGGGTCTTTGCAACAACCATTGACCCTTGCTAACAGGTCGATCCTTTTATTTATAACATACTATTAACTAAAAATAACTATTAAAGTGTAGTTAAGTAAAAAAACATCCACCACATGGAACTTTCTTCTATCAATCTTCCAAAAGTCCTAAGAATATCTCACTTGAGAAGATGACTCCTCTCGTACTCTGACCACTTGATGAAGATATCGCCGCATGTGTTAGCATATGGGAATCTATGTTACCTCTACTGCCCGTGCCCAATAATTGACTATTTTGGCACTTAACTATTGTAACATGGCTCGAGCTCTAATTGGGTGTTCCATGAACTTCCATACATGTCCTGGTGCCATGTCTGCCACCTTCACTATTTCCGCAGACCAGATTGAGTCTTGTTCGGCACGCGACTTGACTATGTCGCACAAGTTGGTGAAGTCATCGGGTGTGTCGAATTCGGGAAGGTCGATGTCTCTCATTGCTTGGTTGATTTTGGTCCAACTTTTCTTGCACTCGGCCCATTTCTATGGAATTTCCCGATGAGGTTTCTGAGTCATTATTACCCAATATTCGAATGATTTCCTTATGGATTTGAGGTTTCTTTTGTTTAGAACCTATATGTCGTGCTCTTCGACATATCGAACTTGTTGCACCATGCTGATATAGTAGATCCTTTCCATGGCTTTGTGTGATTTCTCATACCACCTCTCCATATCCTTACACATCTCTAGTGCCATGAGGTTGTCTTCTTGAAACTTGGTTATCCTTGCAATGAATAGGTGACGATCATTGGTGAATTTTCTATAGGCCTCCTCGAATTATCTCCTCAAGAACACCGCAGCCTGTGTGGTTTCCTAGTAATACTTTTCCAAATGGCACAGATGTTCCAATTCCTTTAGAGCAACGACCAAATCCTCTTAATCCCTTTTATCTCTGTCCAGGGTGGAATCTTTGATTTCCATCCTTGCGCCGATAAGTTCCGATGTTTTGGCATTCTCTATATTTATCAATTTTTTCTCCGTGGTGATGCGGATGGAGCGATCTAGAGTGATCCTCCTTTTCTTGGTGGTTCTCTGCATAATATCTTTTCTTTTCCAGTCATAAGAGATGGCATGCATGTCAACTACTTCATCCATGGGTTCGGGGATTTGTTGATCTCCCTAGATGAGCGTATTTCCCAGACTCCTCATGGTATATATTTGTTCAAGACTGAGATATTGAACTTCCTCCCTGTGTTTCTAAAGTCCGGCTTTTTTTTTTTCTCATCCAGAGGTTGAGTACATATTGAAATTGAGGCATCGGGGGTAGGCTCAGTAGTTACTTGATTATTGGTCATTGAGACATCGATTTCATGCTATGGAGCTTCTTCCTTTTATTTGTCTGTCCCTGGCTTATCTTTCAGACTATATTCTTAGGTTTTCGGTGCATTGGGAAGCTCAATGTCTAAGACACTCTTGACCTCTTGTCCATTCTATGGAAGGCTCCAAATTCGAGCGTTGGGAGTTGGGGAAGATTTCTTTTCTAGCTTCTTTTCCTCTATGATCAATACATGGGTCACTAGGGATACCTATGGTCTCTCTTCATCACCATAGATGTTTATTAATTCATGGAGGGGGTTTGGTGCATTTTCTCTCCCTAATACTCTAACTGCCTTCGACGGAGATGAATCACCCACTGGTGATCTTTCCCAGGACGTTGTGATTTCAAGGTTGTATAACCTGACGAATTCATCAATGTCTATTATTTCAGGGCCGCTTGGGCCTATCTGGATTTCATCTGGGTTATCGGTAGGGGACCCTGTCATTCCTATGAGGTCCGGTTCATCTTGAAACTAATCCATTATTCTTTGTGCCTATTCTATAATGATAAACCCCCTTTCTTGTTCATCTTGTGTCATAGGGAAACCTCTTTCTTGTACCGGGGCTACTAGGGGAACCTCTGCTGCTTCTGCCGCTATCATTTTTTCCCTGGCTCTGAGGGATTCTTGAGCCGATTTATCTATGGTCATCACCTGTTCATCTAGGCTCATAGATTTGAACCTGGTCATTTTGGCATCGACCATCCTTACCACCACTTTGTCCTAGTCCTGGGCATTTTCTTTGAAGAATTCATCTTCAGATTTGTCGTGGGCATATGGCCAGCAGGATGACACTTGCGAGGCGTGTTTCAAGACTAGACCCTTTTGGTTGTGCTTGCAGAATCGACTAGTCTGGAATATGAACTCCAATTGTCTTAGCCCTTCTTATTTGGCTTGAGTGGTGTCCTTCAAGTAGAATCCTACATGGAATCGATAAGGTATAAACGATCGTTTTTTATCCTTGACTAGGCTGGCATTGTGGCCTTGCAGGATGGTCTGGTAGCATATCTATGGTAGGATGGTCTAGTAGCAGGAGATGTGGTGCTCCGGTGGCCCCGAACACCCTTATGCATGTGTCTCTCTTTTCCAGGTACCAATGGACTACCTTTGATATCATCGTTTTGGTCGTGGTCGATAGTCTCGACCAATCTTTATTAAAAACAAGGAAATAAATATGTGCGATGAATGCATCGCAAATGAGGGAGTAAGATTTCTTGTACCTGTTCTCTCATAGGATGCTAAAATATATGTGGACCAAGAGCTCTGCGATGTGCCAACTTAGGTTCGTGCTTGTGAAAATGTTTCTGGCACACATGACATCAAGTAAATATGAAGCCATGTAGAATGCTAGTGTCTCTTCTTCCTTCGACATCTGAGCCTATCATATGCATATGCTCAATTGCTTAGAAATTATGGCTCCCCAGGTTAATCCACTCCTGGAAATGGCCACTGTGTAAGCTAGAGGCATCCATGCCTATGAAAATCTAGAGCAATCATTCTCCCCATATAATAGGTAGATCATATCCATCAGGTAGATGTATGGCTCCCTTAAGTTGGTCATCTAGTACCAGCTGGTGCTCCGATTGGTGTATTTTTTATCTTCTCTCCACCATGAGGCCATCTCTCAGTTGGTGTCATGGTGCTCATAGAATTTAATGACGAAATTTGTTTTTAGTCGCTCCTGAGGGTATCTAATATTGTAATATTTCTGGACCTCCACCAGAAGGAACACTTCGAAACCCATTGTCATTGTTGATCAAACATTTATGCGTGTCTATGTGGTAAATGAGTCACTTCAAGAGTTAAACACAGGGAAATATAGGGGTTCTGCTAGCCACCATATGCAGGTATGACTGTTAGATGTACGAGAACACTTCATCGTTGAGCTCTCTGAAATATGGATCATTGTGAGGGATGTATTCCAAGTATTTCTTATGGCTCATCTTTTTAAATATCTCTCCCCAATGCGAGAGTGTCATCTTGGATCGTGTGCTTGCCTCTATATCTCCAAAGGCCAGAGGCTAGATGAAAGTCTTCTTCGTTGATGTTTTGATGAAAGGCTCCGGTCACGGCATGTATTCCAATTGTTTTGCGACCCCTGGGGAGGAGCCTTCACCTACCTTTGGTTCTTTCATCTTTGGCGCCCTCGACGATTGTCTAGTGGTTGGCTTTCTTGGCGGCATTGTTCCTGCAATTGAAATAAACCTTTAGAAACTGTGTAAAGAACAAATATGGAAAAATATATGAACTGTAACCATGTAATAATATATAGACTTGAATACATACTTGTAAATCTTTCTAAACCTGGTTATTTGATACTCACGGGATCTCTGAATCTTTCGAATTGCTTGTTTCGCCTCTCCGGATGCTCTGAATTTCCTTGCGCATAGAATGATTCCTCTTACAATGGATCAAGAGAATTTAAATCAGTGATGAACTTACCATGTCGCATAAGCCATTTAATTTGGGTGATGAGTGCAATTTAGAAAAATTTTCCACCGAATCTCTACAACTTAAGTTCTTCGTGGGATGACGACAGAGGTGCAGGGGTGATGTGGTCTATTGGTGATTTCAAATGACCGTGTTGATTGGAGCATGAGGTAGAAACTAATGCAGGATTTGGTATTAATTAGACCCTTAAATACACAAAATCTAATCGTATATAACGGTAAAATGTCCCATCATGTCGCTTTCTTAGTGGATGGATCAGGGATCGGGGATGCGCTATGAACATTTTCGTTGATGTCCCTCACAAAATATCCAACGTTGATCGATCTCATCGTACAATTTTTTCATGGAAAAGATGACTCGAAGGTGTGACTTGGTGTAAGGTAGCTAGAGAGGTAGTGGGGGGGCCCAGAGGGCCCATAGTGATAATAGTGGAGGTCATTCAATGTAAGGTGGACTAGGTCCACTATATTATTAAATAAATCCCACTATGGTAGTTAGATATAATAAATGTAAGAGGACTTCTTAGAATGTTCTACTTCTAGAAGACTCCTCCTCTAGAATGTTCTTAGGTGATGGTAGCACTATATAAAGGGATTCAAGCAATGTAATGAGGATGAAGAGAAGTATTGTGTTTGGAGCGGTAGCTCAATAGGAGGATGCCCCCTCGAAGAGGCAAGTGAACAGGAGAGGATCCCTTCCATAATAGGATCCATTGTATGGTGTTGACCTACCTCAAGGGTTTGACAGTAATAAAGGAGATTTTGCATATTGTTATTCTATATCTATTATGGTTCTTTTGTATTCAGGAATAGATCTACAAATATAATCACCACAAATGCTGAATACACAATAGATCCACAATCAAGATAGAAGAAAACACACTTTATTATTACCAAACCCTTGAGGTAGGGCAACACCATACAATGGATCCTATTATGGAAGGAATCCTCTCATGTTCACTTGCCTCTTCGAGGGGGCTTCCTCCTAATGAGCTTCAGCTCCAAATACATTAATTCTCTTCATCCTCATTACATTGCTTGAATCCCTTTATATAGTGCTACCATCACCTAAGAACATTCTAGAGGAGGAGTCTTCTAGAAGTAGAACATTCTAAGAAGTCCTCTTACATTTATTATATCTAACTACCCATTTATTATATCTAACTACCATAGTGGGCTTTATTTAATAATATAGTGGACCTAGTCCACCTTACATTGAATGACCTCCACTATTATCACTATGGGCCCTCTGGGCCCCCCCACTACCTCTCTAACTACCTTACACTTGGGCCTAGGGAACCAAGAATGACTCGGTGTAAAACTAGACCGTACGATTCTCCAATCTGGAAAAGACACGTGGCATTGAAGACTGGTGACCTAACGCATGTACTAATCAGGGTTGGGACTTACTTTAAAGTTGTGCATTCTAAAACAAACCTAGGATTGTCGATGCCAAAAGGTATTAGAGGTCATAGATTGATGATATACCTATCATGTTTTTCTTCATACTAGCTTCCTCAAAAGAGTCCCGATGTCGAAACACTTCGGGGATCAACGATCGGGAAAACTCTTTAGCGTGGTTAGAATGTTCTGTATGATCCTTTTCAGTTTTCCTTGATTCTGATAAGCGCGTAGGGTATCAACTATCAGCTATATCATTTCTTTCTTTGTTGATGTCTATTCCCCTCGTCTTTTACATATGCTGAAGAGGAATCGGATATCGACGATGTCTTTATGCAAAAATTTGGTGCAAACAAAACTTCCTTTTACCGATGTCGATGGGGATTGGTGCTCGGTGACTAAGGTTTCCTGAGTGTCTCTTTTCCTTCTTTGAATGCCTTCCTATGTCGAATATGAGTATGTCAGATGAAGTGTTTTGGATTTTGATTCTTTATTCAGGAGTTAAGTCTTTTTTAAAGTCATGGGATTTCATAATTTCAAACAGACTTGAAAAGATAATGAGAGTCATGATAATAAGTATAGGAAAAATATTTTCACAAAAAATGGCGTCGAAACAAACATTGCAAAGATCAAGTGGTACCCGAAAAGTAAAAAATTGACATAGGATTTTTTAGGGTGTGTTGAGTGCTTAACAAATGGAGACATACTGGGTGAAAGGAAAATCTATGTTCCTTCCTTGGGCTTGGATGATGCAAAATCTAGTTAGGAGCTTAACTGGTTTTTTATCAGAGACTCTTTTACCCTTGCCTTTGAAATTTCCCTGGTTGATGCATCTATGCCTGCATGTTGGATTTTCGACCTTTATTCCACCTTATTTTCCTCTAACCCTTACTCATGCCCTCTTTGACAAGATTCTAGTAAAGCATTCATCGACACTAGGCCTTTTAGTTACCTTTATTCACTTGATATGGTGTTGCTCTGCTGCCAGCGAGCATCCATAGCCCCAACGAAGTCACCCAGACGTCACAGAACTTTCTCCACTTCCAGTGAGCATCCATAGTGCCAACAGGGTTATCTCCATACCCTCTCCTACTATGTGCTCATTTGATATAGTTGATTTTTTATTTTGGCAGAATGCCTTGAGCGAGTGGTAGAGGAGGATGTCTTTTACTTGCAAAATGAAATGGTTAAGGTGAAAATTGCTAGCTCTTTCTCTGAGGTACATGTAGTCCTTTCCATCTTACCATATTTCCCTTTAAGGTTTCAACATACCACTAGCCAGACACTTCTCCATTTCTCCAAAGTTGTTCATTTGCGCAGGTTAGAAAGAGAACCCCTCGAAACAATCGTAGGTTCCTCAATGTTTCTTGTGTTGTATGTGAGCGATGAGTTAAGAAAAAAGTTGTCCATATCACATGATTTGAGGTCAACCATAGTATTTCTAAACACAATACTCAAAAGCACAGAAGCACAATACCAAATATAAAACAAAAAAATTGCAATTTGTAATCAACGTATCTAAAATAAACATCATGAAAACATAAACACAGAGATTTTTTTTTTTATGGAAATATTGTTTTAGGGCTTGTCCATTCACCTGGAGAGCGTCAAGTTCCCCCCTCATATCTGCAGTTGATACATTCTTAACCCAATCTTCTCGTCCACCTGGAAAGGTTTGAGCCATAGATTCTGAAACTTAGAATGTTTTCCTTTAGGCTCATTTGCTTTGTCCCACTTTAGGACTAAGTCTCCTAATTCAAAATTATTCTCTTTAGCCTTATGCTTATCAAACCACCTTTTCACTATCTACTGATGAGATATGAACTTTGATTTTTATTTCTCCCTTTCTTCTTCTAGCATGAGAAGGGTGTCAATTATTTGTTGTATGATTGATGAGGGCTTCCCTCTGGAATCCTAAAAAAGTTGAAGAGATAGAAGATAAATCCCGTTCAGGAGAATGGACTCTTGTTCATATACCAAAAATTATGGGGAATTCCATATAGCTTCTTTGGGTGTGACTCAATCAGCCCATAATGCATTATGCAGTGAGTTATTCCAATTCCTTTGGTTGTCTGCAACTGTTTTCTTTAATATTCTTACTAGGTTCTTATTGGTTGATTCTGCCAATCCATTTCCCTGTGGATAATAGTTTGCAGAGTATATAATTATGATTCCTTTGTCCAGATAAAAATATGTTAATAAGGTGGAATAACAGTAAGATCCATTATAAAAAACAAGGACATAAGGTACACTGAACCTTGTGATCAATTGTTGTTCTATGAATTGGATCACCACCTTCTCGTTAATGTGAGTAAGAGGGATGGCCTCTACCCATTTCGTGAAATAATCTATGGCAATCAGTATGTACCTATGTTGTTTTGATGAACTTGGTGTAATTTCTCCTATGACATCTAACCCTCATTGTGAAAATGGCCTAGAAATGGCCACCGGTTGAAGTGGGACAAATTCTCTCTTCTCCCTCCCCACACTTACTTGAAAATTCTTACAATTTCTAGCATACGTGTGAGCTTCTTTGAACAGAGTAGGCCAATAATAACCAACTCTCAATATTTTATGAGATGTGGTGTTTCCTGCGAAATGTCCACCTGCAGGACCATCACAGAGCTCTTTCAGAACTTTGTTTGCATATTTACGTTTGAGAAATCTTAAAAGTATCCCATCATAATTAACACAGAAGAGAACCAAGTTTATAAGGTTATATTGTGTGGATTTTAACCTAAGAGCTCTCCTTTCCTTAGGGTTTAGGCTTTCTAGGCACATCCCATAATGGAGGAGATAATTTGGTTTCTCATACCAAGACTCTTTCCCTAGGGAGACATATGAATCTTTGCCACACCATAATTCCAATTCATTCTCCCATCTGGGGTCGTCGTTTACTTGGTCTTGAGCTTCGGATGCCAGTTTTCATAACCCTTGTCCTTTAACTAGTTTAGTCGATTTTATATCTAGATCAAATTCTTGGACTACCGCCATCCAGTTTCCTATTTTTTGCCCCATATCCTGCTGAGTAAGTAGAGATCGAACTGCAGGGTGAGGAACGATTAATTTGGTACGGTTCTTGAGGATGTAAGATCTGAAGTGTTTTACTTCTTTGTATACCGCATAAGCCTGCTTATCTATAGCAAGGTAATTTAGTTCGACACCTTGGATATTATTTCTCATGAATGACACTGGAACCTCATTCTTGTCATCATCCTTTTGAGTTAATACTGCGGCTAACGATTGGTTAGAGGCGAAAGTATAGAGGAAGAAATCTTTGTTGAAATCTGGACTTTGCAACAACGGAGCCTGAGATATTGCAGTCTTAATATTGCTGAAAGCCTTCTTTTGTTCATCATCCCACTTACAAATTTTTACGAATCATTACGAATCATTTTTTGTAAGGGTTTGATAGTTTCAGTGAAATTGGGGGTGAATTTTCTCACAAAATTGATTTTCCCGAAGAACGATTGCATAGCCTTCTTGTTGTGAGGTAATGGAAGCTGAGCTATAGTCTTAATCCTTTTTGGGTCTATGAAAATCATTGCTTGGGATATAATGTGGCCTAACAACTTACCTTCTTCTATGCCGAAAATATTTTTCTTAGGGTTTAAGGATATATTGTATTTCCTACACCTTTCAAAAACTTTGGTTAAATGTTGGATGTGATCTTCTATGTTCTTTGAATACACAGTTACATCATCCAAATATACCACTACACATTTGTTGATTAGTCCCTAAAATTCTACATCTATGGCCCTTTGAAAGGTCGCTCCTTCATTGATTAACCCAAAGGGCATACATTTGTAAGCGAAGGTTCCCCACTTGGTTCAGAAGGTAGTTTTCAAGAGGTCTTCTAAAACTAGAACCTGGTTGTAACCTGAGAAATTGTCCAGGAAGGAGAAAATCTCAGAGCCAGACACGGTCTGCAAGAGTTGATCCATTGGTGGGACTGGGTAGTTTTCCTTTTCTGAATCTATGTTGAGGTTTCTCAAATATACGCATACACATATCTCCATGGAAGTTTTCCTTACAGGAACCAAATTATTTTCCTACTTCCAAATGGGACCCCTACCCCTTATTTTATAGGCTAGAAAAGGATAGGTATTTGGACGAGTGATCGGCTATGGGTGGTCAAATGGTTTAGGTAACTTACCCAAAACTATGATTTTCGTCTGCAACTTTATTTTTTTCATGCTTTTGTAGGTATACGTGGGTTGTAGTGGAAAACCAACATATATACACATGCAGTAGTGGAGCAGGGCACATGTGCCTTAAAAAAGGGCGTTTTTAAGAAGAGATGTTCAGTACTGGTTTGGAAAAAGATGTAAAATGAGATTGCCTGATTCCAAGTAAGCATATGTGGTGCATATTAGGGTTATAACAGATTCTCCCTAATGTGTGAGTTCATAAGAGAATCTATTGGCTGAAATACATTATCAATCTTCACCAACATACGAAACAAGTGAGCCTAGGGACCAGAGTTCGGGAGGTGCCATCTACAAAATAACAATTGTTTCACCGAGGTGGACATACCTATGCTCGGAATGAAATAAAATCATGGCTACTTGTGAAATACACTGTAGATCCATGTCATATAACTATATAAAGTGTATTTGCGAGCAATACACAACAGATCTATATCTCGAAATATAAAAGATATACATGTATAGTATCCATCTTCAAGAAGTGAATAAAGATTGATGGCTAGAGATGAGGCCTTAAAATCTTGAGAAACAACTTAAAAATCCTCACAACTCGGGTAGGAGTGTAATATGAGTGTATGAATTCACTACCCATAGGTCTTCAACGGCTTGTCAGGAACGGATTAGAGGATTTTGATGATTAAGATGAGGGATTCATGGACTTCGAACAAAGACTTGATTGGGATTTCAGGATGGTCGGGCATGAGGGCAAGAGACAATATCACTTCGAACAAAGACTTGATTGGTCAATCTCACTATTGTAAGGTTAATCTTGTGAGATTAATAAAAAGAAGTACTTTTCTCGTCCCGCCATATGAGATTGTCAATATTTAAATTTGATTATATTTTGATAGAATCTCTAACCCATTAGTTCATATATCATATGCATGCGAAGTTCTTTTTTTTTCTTTGCGTGAATGCAGGTCAGAATTGGGAGGAGATTTGCAGTCAAGGAGTGACCAAACGTTAAAGGATCGACATAAAACATAGAAACTAAGGTAAAATAACTTGATCTTTTTAACCTTGTATTTGCATATGAATAATGGGGTTTATGATTGGGATGTTGGTCAAAAGTAGGAGACTTTAGGTCATTTTTGCATGCATTACAGAACCCTTAATGCTAGTTCATAAGGGGATTTCCCACCCACAACAGAATTGGTGATAAAAAGAAGTACTTTTCCCATCCCTCCATATGAGATTGTTAATATTTAAATTTGATTATATTTTGATAGAATCTCTAACCCATTAGTTCATAGATCATATGCATGCGTAGTTCTTTGTTTGTCTTTGTGTGAATGCAGGTTAGCATTGGGAGGAGATTTGAAGTCAAGGAGCGACGAAACGTTAAAGGATCAAAATCAAACACGGGAACTAAGGTACAATAACTTGATCTTTTTAACCTTGTATTTTCATATGAATAATGGGGTTTATGATTGGGATATTGGTAAAAAGTAGGAGACTTTAGGTCATTTCTGCATGCATTACAGAACCCTTAATGCTAGTTTGTAGGGGGATTTCCCACCCATAACAGAATTGGTGACCGTATTAGGGAAGTTCTCTAGGGTTTTTGGGGATACTTTTTGGGTGTTTTAAATTGGTTTTATTACCTTTTTTCTAAGTTTCTGCAAGAGTCTGAGCTAGTAGGGATTCTAGTCTTCCATACCAGTACTGCCTTCTTTCATTGCTTGACTGTTGTTTTATTTTCTGGGAAGTCACAGAGGTATACGTGATCTGTACAAGGCCTGCACACGTATATATGAACCCTACCTTTAGACAGACTGCATACATATGCTGGCTGATGAAGTGTTAGTTGTGTGCCTGAGTTCAGAAATATTTTTTTAAGAGAGGCAGTCATCCTCTTTCCTGTCAGAAGTGATCCTTATCAGGGGTTTTCTGGATCTATTTCTGGTCTCTGTTGTTGCAGTCTGTAGCTTATATAACCTCACATTAGCTTTGCTTTATCAAATTTCTCCTTGCATTTTCTTTATCAAAAAAAGTTTATGTGTCTTTAAGGGATTCTGGTTTTCAATACCAGTACTCCCTGCCTAGTTTGTTGGACTGTTATTTTTCATTTTTTAGAAGCTACAGAGGTGTACGCTGGGGGGGGGCATGAATCGTGTATTCATCAGTTTCTTTTAGAATCTTTTGCTATTTGTTTTTTGATTGGAAGAAAATATAAAAAAAAAAAAACTTAGCTTTTAGGTCTCTTTATTTCTTGGCATTTTCTTTGCATTGTTATTTGAAAAAGAAAAATAAATTAGCATAATGTTGTGTTTTCTTCTAATTTTAAAAGCATTTCAAAAGAAAAATAAGAAAGATAAACATTCTTTGCTAGTGTTCTTATCATTTCTTTTTTCTGCAAGAGTCTTAACAACATCAGTTGCACTACCACACCTTTTGAGTAAATCAAGCCTTAAAAAGAATGTTAATTAAAAATAACTAGACTTTTATGTTTGTAGGGTCAACCAACTATTTTAGGGTTAGGGCCTTGAATTAGGTTGGAGAGGAAACTCTTCAAGGTCATTAAATAAAAAATACGAGTCTGATTTAGGGAATGTAGAAGTCCAGTAACGTGGAAATTATCCAGGACCCCCCTCTAACACAGGGGCTAAACATAAGGTCACATGCGGAAAGGTAGCGAAGATAACGCCTCTAAAGTCGGACCAATCGTAGTAGAGGAACACATATAGAGGACTTGTCTTAGGATTACGTTGATCGCATTTTCCATGGAGCTTCGTGCGTCTCAAATCCGTTCATGGTCCTCAGTCGTCTTCCGGAATACTTGCTTTCGATACCCTCGATAGGTTTCGGGCTTGATACCTTGCTCATTGCAGTCCACCCAACTATTAACTGTACCTGCCTGGTAGTTGTTCACGAGCTGGAAACCTAGTTACCTATACATTAGAGACTTACATAAGTGACTATGGGGGTATTCTGCATTACCTAAGACAGACATCAGGCCACTCTTTGCAGAGTATACCTAGAGGGTGCTTCCATATTCGAGTTTCACTTGCACCAATAATTTTCTCTAGTGTTGGCTCGTGTAACCGTTCTTCCAACTAGTTAGTCGTTTGCTTGATTTTCCTTTAGGAAATTTTAGTGTGTGCTCTGTTCTCCCTAGTTTTCCATAGTGAGTTAGCCAGTCATTTTTTTGGGTCTCTGACCTAGGGTGGTAGACCGCCCACTCCATTGGACGTGATGAATTTTCATTATTTCGCTTAGAAACGTGGAGTCGCCTCTTTATAGGCGTTGTTTTGGTAACAATGGTTCTTTCAGAGTCAGTGTGTGAGAATTTTACGGACTTGAATGAACCCGCAAGGGGAGAACCTATGCATAAGATCTTCATGGATAAAGTTCCTGATGATACCAACCAAGAATCCCCTTCACAAGGGGATTCTTTTTCTTTTATTTTCTTTGAAAACGTCGGTGTCCCTTTGATTGCAACTTTGTACATTCCTGGGTTGAATGTGGGATTACCAGTTTGGTTGGGTACCATTCCAAATGTCCTAAATGTTCTTGACGCTTCCTAGTTAAGCACTTTATTTCATGGGAATAATGTTTATGTTCCTTCATCAACAAAGTATTCTCCTCCTCCTTCCCCCACCTCTAGTGAAAGTACAGTTACTAGTAACTGTAAGTCTAAATGAAATAGAAAGAGGAAGAATAGGAAGAAGAAGTAACCAACCTCTACGAGTCATATTGGAGATAGGTTGACAACCTCTACAAATCATGATGAAGACCAACAACAAGCCTCTGCAAGTCATGCTGGGGGAAAGCACCCACCCTCTACAAGTCATGTTGGGGGAAAAAGTCCAGTCCCTGCTAGTCATACTAGCAATAGGTCTGTAGCCTCTGCGAGTCATGTTATCAACCCATCACCAACCTCTTCAAGTCATGTTGGAGATGTGCAACCAACCACTGCTAGTCATGTTGGGGGCATTGATTCTATTGAGAAACCTGGACGGATAGGACGTAAAATAAGTTCCCTTGTAAGCTTTGCAAGGGATATCACCTTACTCATCTATGCCCTGGCATTCTAGAGGTACAAATATTTTGGTCCCTGTCTGCAAACTCTTATGATTCTGAGTCTTCTCAAGTATCTCAGCCTATTCATCCATTGGTTTAGAAAGTGGTCACACCGATGTAGTCATCGGTTGATCCCACTCCTCTTTTGAGGGGTGAAGTGCCTTTAGACCTTGTAGTCTCTCATCCTATTCAACCATTGGTTGAGAAAGTGTCCATGCCAATGCATTCATCGGCTAATCCCACTCCTCTTTTGAGGGGTGAGGTGCCTTTAGACCTTGTAGTCTCTCAGCCTATTCAACCATTGGCTGAGAAAGTGGTCATGTCGATGCAGTCATCGACTGATCCCACTCCTCTTTTGAGGGGTGAGGTACCTTTAGACCATTTAGTCTCGCGGCCTAGGAAACCTTTGGTTGCAAAAGTGGTCATGCCAATGCAGTCATAGGATGATCCCACTCTTCTTCGGGGGGTGACGTGTCTATCGACTATGTTTTTAGAATTTTTGGTTTAGTACTTTTAGAACAAGGGGGCATTCTTCTCATTCTGAGCACACCCCCTACAAGCCCTAGGATGGTTTCCTTTGATTGGAATGACCTTGTTGAGCCTCGTCTTCCTTCTTTCACACATTTTCAAATAAGGTTTGAAGTTAATTCAACAAACATTTATCGATGTATTGTGGATGAAGGAGCCTCTGCAAGTATTTTATCCTCCTCGGTCTGGAAAGTCTTGGGATATCCGAAGCTTGTGTCTGGTTCGCATGAGATGTTGGCTTTTGACAAACATCCTAGTGAATATTTGGGGATTCTTCCTTAGTTGCCTATCTCATTAGGTGGGAAGACTGTCCTTGTTGATGTTATAGTGGTGTAAGGCCAGTTAGATTTCAATATGCTTCTCGAGCATGATTACGTATATGCTATGAATATAGTGGTGTTTACACTCTTCTGAGTTATGCATTTCCCTCACAATGGAAGCATTGTCACTATTGACTAGCTAGAATTTGATAATCACCATCCTAATTCAGTGTTGTTTCAGACTACCCCTTTACATGTTCCTAGTGTTCGTGTAGACTCTACCTTGCCATGAGTTAAGTATGTGGCATCTTATCCTCGATGTTCAATTACTTCTGAGAAGGACCCTATGAAGTCATGTTTTCCCTCTTGAGACTTGGTCTCAACAATTGATCCATTGGTTTATCCAATGGGGACATGGGAGTCCTTGTTTCCCCCTCTAGGTCCAAGTGATATTGAGTCTCCTTCTGAGTCTGATCTCAATGTTTGTATATCCTCTGCCAGTCCTACCCAGATCCTCCATCGTCATATGGAGTATGGTCAGTTTACTTCACCCTTTGGGACTGTCGACCCTTGTTTGCGTGATTTCTCATATTTTGAATTTCCTTCAGACAAAGCTATCCTTGAATCCATGACTACAGTTTCTATACCGAGGGAGGACTTACACCGTGGTTTCTATTTTCTTCCCTTTTGGGAGACTTTCCAAGTTGACTATCGAAGAGACTCCTGGTCTGAGCTTGGTAGTGGGCTCTACCTCAACCAGTTTCATACATGAGTCGTAGCCCCCATGGGTCTTCTTTTAAGCCCTTTTCAAACCCTCTAAAAGTGAAAATATTGTCGAGCGATCTTGTTGACCTTCAAGCTCGCTAAACTAAAATTTGAAGGCACGTCTATCCAGTGGTAATTTACCCCTTTTTCAGTCTGGATGGTCAACTTTATGAACAAAGGTATACTCTAGGAGCCTTGGTTCTCTAGAAGAGTATTCTTAGGTATGATTTTAACCCTTTTTCGGGCCCAGGGGACTAAATTTATGAAAAAGTAACCCCCACAAAGTCCATAGTTAAGCTCTTGTTAGACTGCCTAAAATTGAAAACATCATTGAGTGACCTTATTCCTTCACACTTGTTAAAATGGTCCAGAAGAACATTCCTGACAGAGTCCATAGTTAAGATTTTTTCAGACTCCTTAAAAATGAAAAAATTGTCGAGTGATCTTGTCTTTATAACACTCGTTAAAATGGTTTTTGAATAGATGTTTGGTCAGTGCTAGTTTAACCCTTTTTCGAACCGACTAGACTATCTTTGAAAAAGTCACCCCAATGGAGTCTCCTTTTATGCTTTTTCAGACTCTCTAAATATGAAAAGCCATCGAGCTTACCTTCTCTGGGCATGTTAAACTTACATCGAAGGACGTTACCATTGTGTGTCTTATTAATCGCATTTTCATACCTGCATCTTTGGCCTAATGTTGGCTCCATGTTGCTCTCGACTGAACCATCTGAAGCATGCTTTATACACAAGCCCTGTAGCACTTTGCCTCTGCGTCTTGACACCTTGGCCCATGACGAATTTTTCCCGAGTGTCCTTTTCCTACATATGTCCCTTTTCTCTGAGCATCCATGTGTTCCTTGTGATTGGAACTAGTATGTATGAGACACTCGATCCTCCCTGTTAACGTAGAATTCTTTTATTCTTTTTCAAGTTTCAAAAATTATTGAAAAAGACAAAAAAATCAAATATACCCCAAAAAGAGGAAGGGAAAAGTATTTTTCTTTGTATTGGTAGCATAATGAGTCACCCTTGGACAAAGCACATCCTTTCCTTTGTTCTTCAAACCCTGGGATTTAATATTACCTTAGGAATATGTTCTCTCTACATAGAGTTGTGTCCTCCTCCGTTTGGTTATTCTTCCAAACATATGGAGAGTTTTCATTGCCTCCTGCATTGTGAACTTATGTCAACATCATGCTGCCTGAGTCTCATCATTTGTCCTGCTATTGTCCAAGAGAATTTTTTACCAAGTTTGAGTCGGCCCCTATACATATTGTCTCTTTCCCTCATGCCTGACCATCCTGAAAGCCCAATCAAATCTTTGTTCGAAATCCATGAAGCCCTCAGCCTAATCATCAAAATCCTCTAGTCCATTCCTGACAAGCTATCGAAGACCTATGGCTAGTGAAATCGTACACTCATATTACACTCCTACCTGAGTTGTGAAGATTTTGAAGCTATTTCTTGAGCTCTGAAGGCCTCATCTCTAGTCATCAGGCCTTATTCGCTTCTTGAAGATGGATACTATACATGTATATCTTTTTTATTTCGAGATGTAGATCCACTGTGTATTGCTCGTGGATACAATTTATATAGTTATCTAACATGGATCTACAGTGTATTTGAATGGTAGACATGATTTTATTTCATTACGAGCATGGTTATGCCCGCCTTGGTGAGAAAATTGTTATTTTGCATATGGCACCTCCCGAACTCTGGTCCCTAGGCTCACTTGTTTCGTATGTTGGTGAATATTGATAATGTATTTCGGCCATCAGATGCTCTTTTGACCTCACACATTAGGGGAAATCTGTTATAACCCTAATTTTAACTACAAATGTTTACTTAGAATCAGGCAATCTCATTTTACATCTTTTTCCAAACCACTACTGAATATATCTTCTTAAGAACACCCTTTTTTAAGGCACACATGCCCTGCTCCACTACTGCACACGTGTATACGTTGGTTGTCCCACTACAACCCACGTATACCTACAAAAGAACAAAAAAAGGAAAGTTGCAGACATAAATCACAGTTTTGGGTAAGTTACCTAAACCATTTGACCGCCCATAGCCGGTCACTCGTCCAAATACCTAGCATTTTCTAGCGTATAAAAGAAGGGGTAGGGGTCCCATTTGGAAGGAGGAAAATAATTGTAAAGAAACTCTACCCGATTTCACATTCCCTTTGTCCCAACCTTTTACAACTAGTGTGTGAAGAGAAGCATATACAAAATCAGTTGGAGCACAGTTGAAGAGGATCCCAGGACCAGATTCAAGGAGAAGTGGTCGATCTCACTATTGTAAGGTTACTCTTGTGATATTAATAAAAATAAGTACTTTTCCCGTCCCTCCATATGAGATTGTCAATATTTAAATTTGATTATATTTTGATAGAATCTCTAACCCATTAGTTCATATATCATATGCATGCATAGTTCTTTGTTTGCCTTTGTGTGAATGCAGGTCAGCATTGGGAGGAGATTTTTAGTCAAGGAGTGACCAAACGTTAAAGGATCGACAAAAAACATGGAAACTAAGTTACAATAACTTGATATTTTTAACCTTGTATTTGCATATAAATAATGGGTTTTATGATTGGGATATTGGTAAAAAGTAGGAGACTTAGGTCATTTTTGTATGCATTACAGAACCCTTAATGCTAGTCCGTAGGGGGATTTCCCACCCACAACAATAATCTTCTAGGATATATACTTCAATGATGTCAATTACTTGAACAAATTTGGGATGCGTCTCTATTCTGATAATCACATCTTTAAGTTCTCCCATAACCTTCACCTGGATTTTGTCTAGTTGTATCACATGTTTATCGATTTTGAGAGGAACTACGTTTAATTTTTTGCAAATAGACAAAGGCATAACATTAGAATATGCTTCTGAGTCGAACAAACAATTATGGAGGTTTTGGTTGAAGACTTCAAATTTCAAAAGGAATGGTGGGACAAAAGGTTTTCCCTTCTTATCTTCAGAGCAGGCATTCACAGTTGGTTTATTTCCTAGATATGTGGGAGTTATATTTCTTTCTTGGTCAATGCTTGTTGTAGGATTTTCTACTCATTTCAATGCATGTAGCATAAATTCTTTTTTTTGAAGGATTCTACACATGTCCATGACCGATATATTTTCTTTCAACTTTTTCAAGTCTTCTAGTATGTTGTAGCCTAGCTTGGGTGATTCTCGTGTATGGATGTTTATAGGGTTTCCTTGGGGAGAAAAAGGTTCTTTCGGGTGATCAAGAGATGGTTTTCCTCCCAAATTTGTTTTCTTAGTAAGGCCATTTGCGATATGTTGACCCCTACTTCATGTTTTCACAACCAAGACTTCTGTGGGTGGTTCTTGAACCTCAAATAGGTCATCGAAAAGCATGGGTAGGTCAAGATCCCATATCAACATGGTTGTTTCTTCTCGTGGAGAAAATTCTTCCTAATTGACGATCTTCATAGCTAAGCCGATTGATTGTTTGGTTAGGGAGACTTCATCTAAAAACTATTTGGCCATCAGATTCATGGAATGCATCCATTGAGGGTAGTCTCTTTTAGAGTGATTCTCCTAATGATAAGTGCAAAAAGATTTAGATGCTACATTTCCCATATCGATGTTTAAGTTATTTGGGGGCGGTTCAATCACTTTGAATGGTGGATTTATTTTTAAAAAGGTTTATAGGGCCTCTCACCTTGGTTTCATTCCCCTGCACTTATCTTCATGTCTATGATTTCATTTGATAGCTTCTTGACCATGTGTTGTAGGTATTCTATGTATCCACTTCCCTTTTTTGGACGTTGTTCTGTTTGTTTCCCTAGGGGCCTAGTCAACAGGAGTCCTCTCCTACAAGGAGGTTGAAATTCATTTTTAACTAATGAGACCTGGCCTTCTTTGCATCCCTTCATTTGAAACTCTATTGTTTTGGCTTCTTCAAATTCTTAGCTAAGGTTGGTTTAGCATCCCTTTTAACGAACATGGAAATAGAAGATGGGAGAGCATTGGTGTACACTTCGATTTGCAACTCGTTAGTAGGTTTAGCTTCGGGTTGGAATTTGTGTAGGATAGTGGTAAACCTTTGATTGAAATCTTTAACCTTCTTCTTTGAACTCATGGTGGCGGCGAACAATTTAGCCATCAAATATCCTATAGTGGTTTCTTTTGCAAATTTATCTAAAAATTCCTTTTCAAACTTCGTCCAACTAGTTATGGGCCCTACAAGTAAGTTACAATTCCACGTGGAGGCTTGTTGATAGGAAAATTTGACTATTTGTCAACTGGAAGAACAAGTCTGGTCCGAGGTTGTCTAAGTAACCCAAGTTGTTTGGTGTAACTTGTTCTGACGGGTTTAATGGATCTATTAGCCAATCTAAAATCCTAAAAGAACTAACTAATGCTAAAAAAATATACTAAATATATACATACTCTGATATAACTATTGTAAATGTGTTTACATAGAAAAAGAAAACGTAAATATCTCACTTATGAACAACATTTATGGATTGCAAGTTTTACTAGAAACTTATGAAATCAAGGTAAAAATAATTTCTTTTGAGAAGAAGATAAAGAAAGCACATTTAAATATTTTTTGTTTTCTTTCTATAAATCTAACAGAACTTGAATTAATTAAACTATGAAACACATATGTACAAATAGTCAAATCCGGTCTACACTTTCTGGTTCCACTAATATATATAAATGACAGAAATTGAAAACACAAAAAAACTGACCTGATATTAGTTTGTTTGATGTGTCCGTGCCTATGTATGAATCAAGAGCATCCATCAGCCACGTCTATGAGATAAATCTGCAATAGACTTATACTAAAACTGTTTCGAATAAACTCATAGAATGTATTGGCAACCATTATTTTTTAGAAACAGAATAGGGAACACACATTAATTCTTTTATCTTATGATAGTAAATAATTACAATAAGAGAAATCTAAATGTAATACATTCACTTCAATGTTCAACTAAACATTGAAGAGAAATCATGATATTTAAATTGAAAAGATAATCACAATGTTAATATATGGAACAACTAATTATGAACTATTATTTATAATGTGAATATACTCAAACATAACATATCATTGAGTCTAAATCTACAAGACATATTAATGCACCAGGATTAAATAAAATGAAACATTAATGAAACACCGTTAACAAAGGACTAAAGCCAAAATGTTGTATGTTGTTTCATTAAGTCTTGGGAAATCATCCGTCCATCTTTGGTTCTAGGCCAAGATGTCTTTCATTTACAAAATAGAGAGTATTTAAAGAGTTTTTGAAATCTCAACTTCCTATATCCCAAGATAGGATCAGATCTCATAAGATCAAAACATTACAAATATGGAGGGCCTACAACCACTCATGATCAAATTGTATCTTCAAAAATTTATGAAAGTTTTTTCCTATTTACAAAATAAACAAAAATGAGATACTAATCAACTAGATTGAACATGTTCCACCCCATAAAATCAGCATCCGATATACCATGTCCTGAAAAATGAAATAGGAACAAGTTAGATAATTTATTAACAACTAATTGCTAAATTTTATATAAAAATGACTTGGCTACAGAATCGTGAGATTCTATAGCCAGTCTTATATTGGCAAAATAAATCTAATTTCAACCGATTTGATTCAAAACAAATATCATGACTGTAATAAGAGGGAAAAATTAATTTTACCATTTAAACCAATGACTAAACATGGATCAAGATAGCTCAGAATTGAATATGACATTTACACTGTTTTCATTCTTTATCACAATGTTGCATGTCTTCTTAATATGTTTGGATTGTCTCTGTTCATTTTCTTTGAGTTCATGATTTTCTTTTATGATTAATTCATTTTTGTTTGCTAGCAATTTAATTCGATCTTGGAGAATAGAAATGTCAATATAATATCGTTCGATCCAACGTAGGCAGACTTCACAGTGCATAGGGGAAACTATCTATTGATGGGGAATACAGTCAAGACTAGTTGCATCAATGCTTTCTATCGCTTTCCCTGGACCAAGCTTGATACCAACGAACTCACTTTTATCCTTGAGACACGGTGGAATATTGTTAACTAAGTCGTATGGATGATTGGGATCCGATTTATGACAATTTGTATCTTATTCTATGAGAAAATTTTCAATTTCAGGATCTAAATCCTCATTGATCTTGATCGGGTTGATCGAGCTCAAATGAGGCTTAGACTGATTCATCAAAATTCTTGAAAAGAGCCGACTATCTCTTTTATTTATGAACCCTAACATTTCATGCTTTTATTTTGACTGTTTGCGAGGGTTTTTGCTATCGGATTTTATAGTAGTGTTATGGCCAACAATTAATTCATGCATAGGGGTTTTATTTAACTCAGAACCAACATCATGTTGCCCATGTGATAAGTGACTGGGTATTGCCTAGTCACGAGGGTTTTTCTTCAAAGATTTTGGCTCTTTACTTGAGAACTCAAATTGTTTCTTTATCATAGGCTTATCCAACATAGGGGTTTGTATAGGAATGAATGTAGAAAAACCATTTTGGGCTAAGAACCCATCCCAGTCATCACCCAGGGCTATCAAACAATGAACCAAAAACATTTTAATTAGGCCATGGTGAAAGAGGCTAGATTCGAGGCTTTTCTTCTTGTATCTTTTAGACATCCTGTACAGACTCCTTAGCAAATAAAACACCACATTCAAATGGAAAAATATAAAGTGCATAAGAAACTGCACATGATAAAGAAAAACCAGGCCATAACATCCCTCACATGTTATAAACTGTTTAAGAACTAATAAGAGACCATGTCGTCTAACCTTAAGAAGAGAAACATGAATACCTTTCTCACAACAATCAATATTTCTGGAGGTCACGAAGAGGCCCCAGGGAACTTCTTCAATTTTTGAATTCTCGAAGCACTTCTGACTGGTGAGAGGAAGCCCTATGGCTTCGCTCAAAAAATCTTCAGTCACCTCCAACTGAATATCTCCAACCTTTTCTCTATATCCATCAAATTCTTGTGCAAATTCCTTAGCCACACAAAGGTTATACCCTTTGAACCTCTTAATGAAAGTATCCCATCCCTAGCCTTTCAAATCCTTGACCGCATCATCATGAGATAGCAACGCTTGAGAGCCATTCGGCTCTATTCAAACAATAGGAGCGATTAATAGTATGACCAGACTAGAATAGGGGAAAATCAAGCTAGTTGTGGGTTTATATGGTGGAAGTAAAAGGAACAAGTCTGAGAGGATGAAATGGAAACAAAACAAGCAAAACCCCTATGCGATCATAGTATAAACAACAAGGTTTCGGTCATGAATTTTGAACACTCCTGGTAATGGACACCTCAAGTATAGAGAATAACTCAAACCCTTTAACTCATAATGAAAATCCTATCAATTCACTCTGCCAGCCAAAGATCCAGTACAAGACATGTTGCTTGTGGATTAATTCCCATGTCTTGCAATAACTATAGTCGATTTGCAAAGGGTTCAAATAAATATGTTTACAATTCAAATGCGAATCAACATTTGATATTATATCGAAATTCAAAAAATTCAAAAAGGAAAATCATTCAAGTATTAAATATGAAGTAGATGTAAGCACAATGAACCTTTAAAAGCATGTTTCGAATAGGGATATCATACAAAACTAAGTCTCCATGCTTGATTCATTTTTTGAGTCATGAATCAAGCATGAAAACACAAATGTAAAATAATAATCAAACATTTTGTACAACCCAACAATAATCCTAAAATGATAATGTTTACAGGATTAGGTGAAGGTAGCTACAGGAAGTGTCATTTTTCATTCAAATAGAAAAAACATGTAGGGATGCCAATAGTGGCAACTTACTGAGAGAAGCATTTATCTTTGTGTCACCATAGAATTCACGTTAGGATGGATCAAATTGTTTTAATAATTTAAATAATAGTCAATAGCATGTCAAGTATCCCAATCAAATTTTAAAATGCCACCCATTCTAGTGTTAGATGTCTCTCTGTCCAAATGCAATATGGTGACAAGTTTTAATTATGAGAGAGACAATATTTTAGCCAAATGTCTCCGATACTGTTGACAGGGCCATTGCTGCCAGCAGGCATCCATAACATTGGCAACGATGTCAATTAACCTACTCTTACGCCTCTATCCTGTCCAAGAATTTATCAATTCAAGATGAAGGACATTTTACGATAAATATCAAAATTTATACCTGATAATTTTCTTGAGCCTGACATTGCTTCGCTACCAACAGGCCTGTTCAATACCCCGATGAAGTTGTCTTGGCATCATGCATGCATTTACCCACTGCCTGTAGACCTGTTCAGTATCTCGACGGGTTTACAGACACTTCCCATAGCTCTCTATAAGTTATTTGCAATTTTTTTATGATTGTCAAGAGAGAGGGGTGATGCTGAAAATTCAAGATTCTGAAACACTTGATATTTGGCAGCTTAATTTTTCGCTTGATGACCTTAATCATGATTCGAATTTAGTTTTCTCATAAGAATAAATTTTCAAGGACAAGAAGGCATACTTGAGTTTTTTTCTTTAAAAATAGGGACAACATGAAGAGTTTTAATGATGATCTTATCTTCTCATGATTATAAAGTGAAACCACGAAGACTAGTCTGAACAAGAAGTTTCTTTTGCCAGTCTGAGTTTCGGCAATTTTCAACACTGATACTTTGAGATGACCCTGACTGTTACTTTATCATGAGACATTTTGGTTTCCTTTCATGAACTAAAAGGTGACATGTACATGAATTCATTTATTACACAGAAAAATCAAGAAAAATGAAAAGAACCAAAATAAAAAAACAAAAGAAAAATTAAACAAAGAAAAATATGTACAAAGGTGGATCTGGAAACATCAAGAAAAATGTAACGAACCGCCTCGTTACGACAACCATTCTAGTAACAGGTGCAATTTTTTTTTTGTTTAAGGTGTATGCGTGCGTGTAGAAGTAACAACACACCTAACTGTGTGACGCCCTGGACAACCGACAAGATGCAACCACGATGTTCATCACAAGAAAACTAAAGGCACACGACGAGTAACTGCAACCATATACGACCAGAGGCATAAGGTGCACGACGCAAACATTTAGCGACCAAAGTACTGACCACCCGACACAACAGACCCAGCAACCAGCTGAATACTATCAAGCCCAACATAAATAAGAAGTACGATTGCGTCCCTTACGGAAGGCGCACGACAAGGACTCTGACGACGAGCACCCAAGTTTAACATTGTTCAAATAATCATCAGCCCTCTTTTACTAACTCCGAGTAGTTTATTGTTCGTAAATCCAGGACAATCACCATGTATGTCTCGTCCATATCAATAGTTTACACTAACTTCATAATAATATAACCATATCCTTTTATTTCTAATTTCCGTAACATTGAAATAAATAAAGGTCACACATTCAACTCCAAACTTGCAATCTTGTTTATATGGTAAGAACAATACCATTTCATATTTCACTTTATATTACAAATACGAAGTTTAGAAACAACTATCCATGACATATGTAGGCCTTTACATTCTTTCTTCACCTACAACAAACTATCATCATATTACAGCAATAAAATTATCACCTATACTCGGACTAACAATATAACTTCGTAGTTACAATTGACAATATATACAATCGAAATTTCAATAAAATGAAAGGGCAATAAGAAGGGACAATTATCCATATAAGA
>ML789327.1:552409-566774 GCA_009831015.1 Picea engelmannii
CCACTCCCTGACTCAATCCGGAGTCCAAGGGAGTTCTACCGATGCCTCTGCATCCTCAAGGTCCGAAACCCTGCACACTCAATGAAACTGAGTCAATAGCACCTGTATTCAGCAATAGTAAAACATCCTGTCATCAATCATGATGCATCATCATCAAGGTTAAGTGGTTCATCATCATAAAAATCCAGATCACTTGCAAGCAAGTGTCCTCAATGAATAAGTTTGGTAAGTGCGCCAGAGCGGGATGTTACAAAAAATAACTTTTCAGAGCTTGGCCATTCACCGGGAAGGTGTCTGGCTATCCCTCCAAATTGTGTAGATGGAAAGAGTTGGGACCTAGTTTTTCAACGATAACAAATGGTCCCAACCACAGGTTTTGGAACTTGGTGTGTTCCCCTTTTCCCTCATGAGGTTTATCCCTTTTGAGAACTAGGTCTCCTAGCTCAAAGTTTCTATCCAAAGAAGAGTTTGAATCAAACCATCTTTTCACAATCTGTTGATGTTGATCCATCTTCTTCTTTTCTTGCACTCTTGCATCCTCCAGTTTTAATAAGCCATTGATTTGACTTTCTAGAGGAGGGCATATCTCTGCTTGGATTTTTTGCGATAATTGCAAAGATGGGAGTAGAACATGAGGAGGTAGGATTGATTCTCTCCTGTAAATGAGAAATAAAGGAGAGTTAGCAATAGAGGCTTTGGGTGTTACTCTGTCATCCCATAGTGCATTAAACAAAGCATTGTGCCAATTCTTGTGGTTTTCAGAAACTATCCTCTTAATGATCTTGATCAAATTTTTGTTTGTTGATTCTGCTAGGCAATTTCCTTGGGGGTAGTAGCTGGTAGAATATTTCAATTTAATCCATTTTTTTAAGGTGAATACATTCATATCGAGGTATGAGAAATAATATGCATTATCAAATACTAAACATTTGGGAATGCCGAATCTAGTAATGATATTCAAGTTAAGGAAAGATACTACCTGATTAGTGTTTACCACTTTCAAAGGTGTAGCTTCGGACCATCTGGTAAAATAATTCATTGTTGTAATGATATATTTATGCTGCTGTGAAGAAGCAGGGTTAATTGTCCCTATGATGTCGAGACCCCACTGTTGAAAAGGCGAATCCGCTGAAACAGGTTGCAAAGGGAATGTTTCCTTTTTCACTTGTCCAACAGCCTTTTGGCAGATTATACATTTACGACATAATGCATGGGCATCTTTAAATAACGTGGGCCAATAGTACCCAACTCTTAAAACTTTGTGAGAAATGGTGTCTCCATCGAAGTGTCCACCAACCTCACCTGCATGAAGTTCAGATAACACTTTTCCTGCTTCATCTTTTTCCAAACAACTCATAAGAACACCATCAAAATTATTTCGAAACAATACATCATTTATTAGCTGGAAAGATGCAGATTTTAACCCGAGGGATCTTCTATTTTTAGGATTGAGATGATAAGGAGAAGATCCATGTGTTAAATAAAATTTAATATCATCATACCAAGAATTAGCAACAACTTGTGTATAACTGACCTGTGTCTCATTGTGCTGATTTACAGTTGAGATGTTAATTTGACTTTCATGTTCTTCAACTAAATCAACCACTAGTTTACATAGGCCCTGACCTCTAACAATTTGTGCATGGTTTATTTCGAGGTCATATTCTTGTGACGATGTCATCCGATTTGCCCATTTTTCACCCAGTTCCTTTTGTACCAATAAGTTTCTCACAGCCGGGTAAGAAACAATGACTTTAGTTATGGATTTCAACAGATATGACCGAAAGTGTTTCACTACTTAAAAACAACATATGCCCATTGATCTATAGCTTGGTAATTCAGTTCAACCCCTTTGAAGGCTGAGCTCATGAAGGCAATGGATACTTCATTTATTTCATTGTTTTTCTAGGTTAACACATCATCGTAAGATTGGTCGGAGGTGAAGGTGTAAAGAGTGAAATCCCGAGACAAATTAGGACTCGTCAAGGAAGGAGATTCAATTATTGATTATTTGATAGAATCAAAAGCTTGACTTTCTTGGGGTCCCCAACGGTACTGAATATCCTTTTTAATTAAATTTTGCAAGGGCCTTATCATTTATGAGAAACTTGGGACAAATCTTCTGACAAAATTGATTTGGCCTAAAAAGGATTACATAGATTTTTTGGAGGAAGGGGGAGGAAGTTTGGCAATGGATTGAGTTCTTTCGGGATCGCTGATCATTCCATCACTAGACACTATGAACCCAAGAAGTTTGTCTTGTTCCACCGCAAATACTTATTTCTTAGGGTTGAGAGATATGTCGTACTTGCGACATCTCTCTAGAATAGCCTTAAGGTGAGACAAGTGATCTTTATTGTTTTTGGAGAAAACATTAATGTCATCAAGGTAGACCACTACTGATTGATTTATGAGACCATGAAAATAAATGTCCATTTCTCTCTGGAAAGTGGCCCTGACATTTATAAGCCCAAAAGGCATATTTATGTAGGCATAAGTGCCCCATGGGGTACAAAAGGTGGTTTTTAACTGGTCTGAGGGGGACATGAGGACCTGGTTGTATCCTGAAAAACCATATAACAGTGATAGTCTTTCGGAACCAGATACCTGTTGAAGAATTTGTTCCATTGGAGGAACGACATAGTTGTCTTTATCAGACGATCGGTTTAAGTTACGAAAATCGACACAAAGTCAAATTTCACCACTTTTCTTCCTTACAGGAACTAGGTTAGACACCCATTGCGTGTGTCTCACTGGGAAGATTATCTTTGTGTTTAGTAATTTATTTAGTTCTTTCTTGACAGTGGGTTCCAATTTCGGGTGCATCTTTCTTAATTTCTGCTAAAAAGGATGAGTTTGTGGTTTCATGGGGATGACCTGTTTTATTATATTAGGATCGAATGTTTTGAAATCATCATATGTCCAAGCAAAAACATCCTTGAATTCTTTAAACAATTTTATAAACGCAAATCGTTCTTGCATGAAGCATCTCATTCCCAAATTGATATTTTGAGGATTATCTTTAGTCCCTAGATTTATCATTTCATAAGTCAAGGAAGAACTGTTCGTTTTACAATTAACTGACCCTCTAAATTTATCATGCAAATCATAAAAATTTTCTAATCTTACAACGGATCTGGTAATAGAGTTTACTAGATCAGATGTTGATTCAGGAGATCTAGGATCTGATATTACCATGAAGTTGCAGACATTTTCATCGTGAGTGCCTTCATCGATAATTGCACCTTTCAAGTGTCCTCCATATGCAAGAATTCGATGATCTGCTGGTCATTGTCAAACACTCTCCAATTGGTGATGTTGTCCGGGATTGATGGCCTAAACAATAATTCAATTTAAAATGCATTCGGAGAGAGACCTTCTGCGGGAAAAAGTTTAAAAGCAACATTAGCCAATAAATCAACTTCCAAATTACTTAGTCTAGGAATGTAATTGATGTTAAACGCTGAAAATTGTTGTATCAAACTCCATACCTCGGTTTTATAACTTCTGAGATGTGGTGACAAGCACCGTATGGAGTTTCTTACCTGTCGGACCATGATTTTTGAATCACCGAACACCATTAAATTTCTTACGTCCATATCAAAATCTTTCTTAAGCCCTTGTAGGAGTGCTTCTTATTTGACAGTGTTATTAGTGCATTCGAACTCTAATTGACAGGCAATGAAAGTCTTATTTTCCACAGGGTCGATGAGTACACATCCTGCACCAACTCCTTCTTTGGATTTAGATCTGTCGAAGTAAAGTGACCATATATGAGCTTCATTAGCAGTGTTTGGAAAATTTTTCAAAGCTGGTGACTGAGTACAGTTCATGAGTTCTGATTATTGCCTAGGATCGGTGATGGGGGAAATTTCGATCATGAAGTTACCAAAGAAGGTGTTCATTCCCTGCATTTCAAGTGAATTAGTAGTAAAAGGTTTGTTTGGATCATTTAGATCTGTCATGGTATGCTTGAGATAGTGTTCATGGTTTATCCTAATTTTATTTGGATGCCCATTTTACGGTAACCACAAATGAGACCAATCTGTGGAAAAGTACCCATGCAGCTACTCGAACCAGTCCCTGCTTAAAAATAAACCATAGAATTCTGGGATGTCAACAAAAATGATGTCAATAATTTGGTGAACCTTAGGATTATAAGATAACCTAACCAGAACATTCTTAAGTTCACCGATTACCTTAACGTTCATCCGATTGAGCTGAATGATTTTGAGACTATAAGGTTAAACTTATGCGTTAATTTTTTGGCAAACAGATAAATGCATCACATTTGATGATGCGCTGGAATCCACCATGCAATTATGTACATTTCTATTGAAAATTTCAAAAGTTAATAAGAAAGGCACGACATTTTTATGAGTGTTAACATCATAATTCTGTTGATTTTTTGCCATTGTCCCTGAAACAATTTTATCTACATTTGATATAGTTTTTTCAGTTAGATCCCTTTTATCCGGAGGTTTGGATGTCTTTTTAGTAGGGATCTTTTTGGTTGTTTTAGAACTGATTTCTGCAGTCTTCTTTATGCTAGGATCATTGTTCTTACTGTTTTCTGCGATATTTTGAAGCGTTTTTTGCAGAATAAGGGGAAATTTCAAAATCTCGTAAACATAAATATTATCCCTCAGTTTTTTTCGATATTCAATCAAGTCATATTCTAAGACTGGGGCTGCTAAAATCTATTTTATTTCAGCTTGTTTCGACTGTTTTGGAGGTACATTATTACTCATTTCAGAAGATGGTTTGCTCTATGTTTTTCTTCTCGTGTTGTAAGGGTGGACAGTTTCAAAGTTTGCTTGAAAGATACTGTCAGAAAAGTGTCCGAAGATATTGGGAGATGAGTCCTCTTCTTTAGCTACTTCTTCTTCAACTATGTCTTCTGAACTTTCAGGAGGCATAGAATTATCATGTGCTTCAAGAATGGTTTGCAAAGCGTACTTCAAGCTTTCGAAATTGAGACCTTCAGTGGTCTGGTTTGGTCGATTGGGAGGAAAAGGTTTTCCAAAAGGAGTTTTAAGACTTCCTTTGCTTGAGGATGCCTCCTCAAATGATCTCTTCAAGTCAATGACTTGATTTGATATTTTTTGAAAATATTTCTGCAAGCTTTCCAGGTCTAAAGTTTCTGGATGATCTTTGACTTGGGGAGGCCTCGTAAGGATTTCTATTTTCTCTTTAGAAGCTGAATTTGTTTCATCTTCACTATTGATATTGCCTTTCAAGCTTAATATATCCTTTTCAATTTGGCTGTCCTCCTCGAAGGCTTCCAACAACGTAGACTTTTTAGACCTTTTAACCCAAATTGCTATATTATTATGTAGAGCTTTGGTGTAATATGAAACAATTAGACTCTCAGCAGGCATTGAATCTGCAAGAATTCAATTCATTAACGTAAGGAATATTTGGTTAAAATATTTTACTTTCTCATTAGGGTTCATTTTTAGGTTGGAGAGTTGCATAACCAAGACTTCAGGGGATTTATCGTCTCCAAATTTCTCTAAGAAACATGTTTCAAATTTGTCCCAAGAGACAATGGTCTGGGGCTGTTGGGATAAATACCATGTGGAGGCATTTCCCTCAAATGTATAAGGAAAGAGTCTGCATACTGCGTCTTCATGCTCTACACTTCAAAGTCTAATGGCCAACATAAACTTCTTTATGTGATGTTCAGTATATTTCTTAGAATTTGGATCAAATTTAGGTAACCATTTCTCTGGGTGCTTTGGCAATGGGTGTTGAGGTCCAGGTAGAACCATGACAACTTGATCGAGCCAGGGTATTGCGAGATATTTTTGGTTTTCCATGGGTGTAGGTGGTGTCAAAGGCTGAGATGGTTCAAATGAGGAACTGGCTTCGTCAGATGATTCCCCCCCTAAATAGGATGGAGATGAATGAGGTGGGGAAGGTGGAATACAGGATCCTCCAACTCCAAGAGTAGGGGTTTCAACAGGATCTGTAGTATTATCTTCCAAAGGGATTAAAAGAAGACCAGTGCCTTCAAGTTGTTCTCGGATATCCGAGAAATATAAAGGTTGATTGAGAGGCCTACCAGGTTTTTTGATACGGGCCAAGGCATTGTGTGTCCTTATAAGTGACCGACGAACAATTTCTTGTATGTCGGCCCCTTGAGGAGATGGTGTTACTGGTTCAACGGGAAACTCAAGATTATCGTTTGAGATAGTTACTGTTTCAGAAGTAACATTGTTGTCCGAGCGAATACGCATTACTACAGGGGAGCGAGTGTGTGGGGGAGGAGTCTTACGACTTCCACGTGCCATCAATTGCAATTAGGCCCTCCTTCTAACACCATTTTTTGACGGGAAAATTTGATTGTCTGTCAATTGGAAGAACAAGTCTAGTCTGAGGTTGTCTAAGTAACCCAAGTCGTTTGGTGTAACTTGTTCTGACGAGTTTAATGGATCCATTAGCCAATCTAAAATCCTAAAAGAACTAACTAATGCTAAATATATATACTAAATATATACATACTTTGATATAAATATTGTAATTGTGTTTATGTAGAAAAAGAAAACGTAAAAATCTCACTTATGAACAACATTTAAAGATTACAAGTTTTACTAGAAACTTACGAAATCAAGGTAAAAATAATTTCTTTTGAGAAGAAGATAAAGAAAGCACATTTAAATATTTTTTGTTTTCTTTCTATAAATCTAATAGAACTTCAATTAATTAAACTATGAAACACAGATGTACAGATAGTCAAAGCAGGTCTACACTTTATGGTTCCACTAATATATATAAACGAATGAAATTGAAAAGACAAAAAAGAAAACCTGATATTAGTTTGTTTGATGTGTCTATGCCTCTATATGAATCAAGAGCATCCAACATCTATGTCTACGAGATAAATCTGAAATAGACTTATACTAAAATTGTTTTGAATAAACTCATAGAATGTATTGGTAGCCATGATTTTTTAGAAACAGAATAGGGAACACATGTTAATTCTGTGATCTTATGATTGTAAATAATTACAATAGGAGAAATATAAATGTAATACATTCACTTCATTGTTCAACTAAACATCGAAGAGAAATCATGATATTTAAATTGAAAAGATGATCACAATGTTAATATATGGAACAAATAATTATGAACGATTATTTATAACGTGAATATCCTTAAACATAACATATCATTGAGTCTAAAGCTACAAGACATATTAATGCACCAGGATTAAATAAAACAAAACATTAATGAAACACCAGTAACAAAGTACTAAAGCCAAAATGTTGTATGTTGTTTCATTAAGTCTTGGGAAATCATTTGTCCATATTTAGTTCCAGGCCAAGATGCCTTTCATTTACAAAATAAATAGTATTTAAAGAGTTTTTGAAATCTCAACTTCCTATATCCCAAGATAGGATCAGATCTCATATGATAAAAACATTAAAAATATGGAGGGCCTACAACCACTCATGATCAAATTGTATCTTCAAAAATTTATGAAAGTTTTTTCCTATTTACAAAATAAACAAAAAGGAGATACTAATCAACTAGATCGAACATGTTCCACCCCATAAAATCAGCATCCAATATACCATGTCCTAAAAAACGAAATAGGAACAAGTTAGATCATTTATTAACAACTAATTACTAAATTTTATATAAAAATGACTTGGCTACAAAATCGTGAGATTCTGTAGACAGTCTAATATTGGCAAAAGAAATCTAATTTCAACCAATTTAATTCAAAACAAATATCATGATTGTAATAAGAGGGAAAAATTGTTTTACCATTTAAACCAATGACTAAACATGGATCAAGATAGCTCGGAATTGAATATGGCATTTACATTGTTTGCATTCTTTATCACAATGTTACCTATCTTCTTAAGATGTTTGGCTTGTCTCTGTTCATTTTCTCTGAGTTCACGATTTTCTTTTATGAGTAATTCATTGTGGTTTTCTAGCAATTTAATTTGAGCTTGGCTAATAGGAATGTCAATATAATATCGTTCGATCCAACGTAGGCAGACTTCATAGTGCGTAGGGGAAACTATATGTTGATGGGGCATACAATCAAGACTGGTTGCATCAATTCTTCTTGTCTCTTTCCCTAGACCAATCCTGATACCAATGAACTCACTTTTATCCTTGAGACACAGTGGAATATTGTTAACAAATTCGTATGGCTGATTAGGATCCGATTTATGATAATCTAGATCTTCTTCTGCGAGAAATTTTTCAATTTCAAGATATGAATCCTTATTGATCTTGATCGAGTCGATCGAGCTCAAATGAGGCTTAGATCGATTCCTCAAACTTCTTGAAAACATCCGAACAACTCTTTTATTTCTGAACCCTAACATTGTGTGCTTTTTTTTTTACTGTTTACGAGGGTTTTTGCTATCGGATTTTACAGTAGTGTTATGGCCAACAATTAATTCATGCATAGGGGTTTTATTTAACTCAGAACCAACATCATGTTTCCCATGTGAAAAGTGACTAGGTATTGCCTCACCATGAGGGTTTTTATTCAAAGATTTTGGCTTGTTACTTGAGAACTCAAACTATTTCTTTATCATAGGCTTATCCAACATAGGGGTTTCTATAGGAATGACTGTAGCAAAATCGTTTCAGGATAAGAACCCATCCCAATCATCACCTAGGGTTGTCAAACGATGAACCAACAACATTTTAACTAAGCCATGGTGAAAGAGGCTAGAGTCGAGGGTCTACTTATTGTATGTTTTAGACATCTTGTACAGACTCCTTGGAAAATAAAAAGTCACATTCAAATGGAAAACTATAAAGTGCATACGCAACCACACATGATAAATAAAAACCATGCCATAACGACCCTCACAGGTTATAAATTGTTTAAGAAGTGATAAGAGACCATGCCATTGTTAGGACCACAGAATGTACCTTTTTGCCTTTACTTTTTGCCACTATTACACTCTTGATCACTCACATTTAAACTCATATTATCACTTTATCCTATCTTTCCAAAGGTATATAACGTCTCTTCTCTTTACTATACCTTTAATCTGTTTTGCATATAATTTCACATCACTCTCGTACTTAACCATTGATTAGAAATGTATAAGTGTTGAAACAGTTCAAACTGCAGATTAGCATTTGAGGCTTGTTGCTGAAACAACAATTCATAGAATCTGTTACACAGTCCATGGTCGACGATGCTGAAGAAGTTGTTACACATGGTCAACGATGTTGAAGAAGCTGTTACACAGTCCATGGTCGACGATGTTGAAACACAGAAGTTGTTACACAGTCCATGGTCGACAATGCTGAAACACAGAGGAAGTTGTTACACAGTCTATGGTCAACGATGCTGAAACACAAAGGAAGTCGTTACATAGTCCGTGGTCAACAACAACTCACACATATTGTCTACAACAACCGCACCGTGAGCCAAGCATCAACCATCGCTGCTACCTGAGAAGTGCTGAAACAGTCAGAGCACAAATCTCGTGGCTGAAACAGCCCGTGATTTGCAATGCCAAAACAACATGCAACAACAACAACAAGAAAGAACTGTTACTCCAGCCGTAACAACAACACCTCATTCAACACTTGTAATAGCATTTTGTTGTGGGAGACTAGGACATCCTATTCCAGTTTAGAAAGTCGATTTGACTAAGAATAGGACTCATATATACATATGTAATTTTTGATCAATTGTATCGAAGGGATTCCCTCTTTAAATAAGAGAAAATCATCATTCGAAGATCCCCAATTCTGGTACTAAGAAAGTTTCACAGAGAAGGATGTACTTCATTTTCATATTATAATATGATACATTGATAGATGAATAAAAGACTGTTTTGAGCATCCTTCTCTAGCCTCTTCGTCTCAGGGGAATCTTGTGAGAAGGGAGGGCCCACCTTCTTCACAAGATTCACCCGTTAGTTTTATAGTGTGTTAGTGTGATCTCTGTTTATGCCTTGATTAATTTTTGTCTTGCTGAAACACTACTTTAATGAATTCTGCTTTGTTGAAACACTATTGAACTATGTCTTGTTAAGAACTTTGTTTTATTGAACATTACATTGTTTTCATGAAGTTCATAATCATTTTAATTAGCAATCTTGTGTGATGAATTTATGAGGTTTGCTAATCAGAGACTGGTGCTGAAGGTTCCTGCTTAAGGGAAGGAATTAGGGTCCTGTTCTCTGTTAGAAGTAGTCAACTTTCAATTATTTTCATGAATATGCTAATCAGAGACTGGTGCTGAAGGTTCCTTCTTAAGGGAAGGAATTAGGGTCTTGTTCTCTGTTAGAAGTAGTCAGCTTTCAATTATTTTCATGAGTGTGATAATCAAAGACTGGTGCTGAAGGTTTTTGTTTAAGGGAAGGAATGAGGGTCCTGTTCTCTGTTAGAAGTAGTCAGCTTTCAATTATTTTCATGAGTGTGCTAATCAGAGACTGGTGCTCAAGGTTCCTACTTAAGGGAAGGAATTAGGGTCTCGTTCTCTGTTAGAATAGTTAGCCTTCAATGCATTAATGAATTCATGAAAGTGTGTTAATCAGAAACAAAATGATGAAGTTCCTGCTTGGGAATAGGGTCATGTTCTCTGGTTACAGAATAGTTGTTCTTTCCTGTTGCAGTTGTTATTTTAATGTAATCCAGGATTCTTTAGAGTAATCATCTCTTTAAGATCTGCAATGAGTAGGTTTCTTTTCTATAATGTAAGCTAGAACTTCAATTCATTCAAGGCAAGTGTGATTAATATAGTCTCCTTTACTATAACTCTAGGTTTCTTTTGGAATTGAGCATATATAGTACGTGGTTACCTTTGAAATAAACAGACTTCCCTGGGTTGACAATTTACGTAGCACTTGATTGTTTAAATTAATTAAGCAATTAGAGTGACCAACATTTTGGCGCCGTTGCCGGGGAAGGTAATTATAGATTTCAGAAGAACTTATGATTTTTCAGATACAAAGATTGCATGAGAGGATGCAGAGACCCCAAAGACACTGACCCTACAGGTGGTAGGGGAAAAGGAAAAGGAGGAAGAAAGACTTACATTGACGAGATCATATCAAAGTCTGAATCTGCTGCTCAACGACCAAACCTTCGGAAACAAAAGTCCCAGCCTTCATTTCAAGCAAACTTTGAAACAAGGAAAGAAGTTTGGAGTCCTTAGACAGTCCAAAAACCAGCAGGAAACATTGAGGACAGAGCAAGCGCAACAGGGGAGCAGACAGAAGAAAACATGGATGAGTACAATGAAGAATTGCATCACGAAGAACAGGCAGGTCCTGAAGGAGAGGTAAATGATGAAAACTCTTTCTCTACATTAGGATTTCCTATTGGMGATMTTCCTAGAGGAGTAKCCCCAWATGAARAACATTCCACTCTSARCAYTACCTAATTTTCATGGTTTGTCTTCAGAAGATCCTGATGAATTYCTTTTTGAGTTTGATATATTATGYAGAAGTTATGATTACGTTTCYAATGCWMAAAAAYTAAAGYTATTTCYAGCAACACTAAAAGGRAATGCACTAAKATGGTTTATKAGTCTTRGAGGCCATGTAATCACAACATGGGACCAAATGAAACAGAAATTCYTRAACAAATACCARGACTAYTGCCRAACAAGAGAAAAGAGGGAGGAGCTATTTAAGRTGATGYRGAAAGAGGATGAGAATCTGGAGGACTTTGTAGARAGGCTACAGTATAATCTACAAAGATCCAGTCACCCYAATGTAAGTAAAGATATTCTCAAAACTATATTATTAAAAGGAGTAAGGGATGACTSTCTAGATATGYTGAATATGCTTGGAAAAGGGGACATATCTAAGGAATCATATGATGAAATTGTTAAYTTATGMAAAAGATGTTCAAGAGGAGCTTCAAGAAATAGATCAAAYARYAKGGAYACCACATTTTCAAGAGTCCAAAAATCAGCCAGTGGGGGAGAAACAAGAGCCGAGATAGGTAATTTACTTGAAGGTTTTAAAACTGAAATGTTAAGCTCTTTTGCCTCACAAATTGACACCCTACAGATTAAGAAGAAGCAAGTAGAAGCAGAAGCAACCCTGTCCATATTTTGTTCTCAATGCAGAGACAAGCACCCACGAAGAGAATGTCCATTGGACAAAAAACCAATCTACACCATCTGTGATAAAGATCATGAAACCCAACAATGTCCATCTTTACCAGGGATCAAGGCAGCATTACAACCAACGGACGAAGAAGCTGAAGCTGTCTATCTGTTGACACAGAGAAGGCAATGGAAACCGTGGGGACAAGGTATGAATCCTAACATGCCATTTACATATTCTAATTGTTGGAATAATTATCCTTCTTTCAATCAAATGAGTTACCTCCCCTATAATCAAATGCAATATCCTAATCAAATGAATTACCCACCCATGCAACAAATTAACCCACCCTTTGTTGATCCATCAATGTGGACTCCTTGGCCTCCAGAACAACAACAACCATATCAGAACCAATGGAATCAAAATTGGAGAGGACAACAACCCCCCTTCCAAAATCAATTACCTCAATCAAAATTCCTACAACCACTCTCCTTATCAGCAGGTACTCCACCGAACAATCAAATGATGAGACCCCAGCTACCTGTACAACCTAACCCTAACCCAAATAATAAAGCTGTGTAGTGCATTGATATTTATAACCAGCCTACACTTTCTCTTCTCCCTGCGCAATGCAACGATATTTATTTACGATCTGGGAGAATAGTGGAACCTACCATAGCTGATGTTACCTCTTCTGATAAAGAGGAAACAAAAAAGCATGATGTACCTGAAGAGGTACAATCATCCTCTAACAATGCTGCTGAAACAACAAAACCACCATTTCCTAAGCGTTTAGCCTTGACTAAAACGCCTGAGCCACCAGCCTTCAATCTTCTAGGGGAATTACAAAATTTATATGTCAAAATTCCTCTACTACAAGCACTCCGAGACGTACAAATCTATGCCAGGACGATGCGAGAGTATTTGTGTTAAAAATCCTGGTAGGAAAATTAAGGATCCCCTTATAGTCCATGTGATGGGAGAATTGTCTGTACTAATGTCAGGTAAATCTCCCCCAGTTAAATATGGTGATCCCGGCCACCCTACCGTTTCAGTACAAGTTGGAAAAACGATAATCCCTCTAGTCCTGGTAGACCTAGGTGCCGCTATCAATATGATGACTCTGTAAACCTTACAACTTCTACAACTGCAAAATGAAGTCAGAGACACCCCAACTATCCTAGAATTGGCTGACCGGTCCACAATTAAACCAGAAGGAGTCATTGAAGACCTCAGTATCTCTGTAGAATCCTGGAATTATCCAGCTGACTTTGTGGTACTACAACCCAAAACAAAGTTGGGGGGCCACCCTCTAATTTTGAGTAGACCTTGGCTAGCCACAACAGATGCTTTTATCAGCTGTAGATCAGGTTCAATGACAATTTCAAATGGTTACGAAACTAAACAGCTTACCCTCTACCCTCACCCTACACCCCTAATTAATAATGATAATTCTGTATGGGTAGATTTTGATGATCAACCTACTCAACCCCTTTTGACTATTGGACAAGATCTAATCCTGAAAGACTCTACCGAGGATGAAGTAATTAATAATTTTATTTGTGAACCCTCCTCTGTGACTCCAGAAACTCATAACCAACTAACTGCATTGTTGGAGTCTGATAATCAAGAAAACCTCAACTCGGAAATCCCACCTCAAACATCTAGCACCATCTCCTCTAAAAGCATACCAGTAGAAATTGAACCTGGCAAAACACTGAACATAAACCCTAATCTGACAGATGCTGAAACACAATAATTAATGAAGTTACTTCTGGAAAATAAAGAAGCATTCACATGGGATTATACATATATGAAAGGAATATCTCCTGAATTATGTACTCATCGAATATATATTAAAGAATATTGTCGACCAATCTGCCAATCTTAATGACGAATGAACCCTATTTTAAGAGAAATCCTCAAAGAAGAACTTCAAAAATTGCTCAATGCAGGGTTTATTTATCCTATATCAGACAGAAAATGGGTTTCCCCATTGGTAATAGTTCCTAAGAAAAACGGGAAATGGAGATTATGTGTGGATTATAGAGCTTTAAATAAAACCACTCAAAAAGATCACTTTCCATTACCATTCATTGATCAGGTGTTAGATAATTTGTTAGGGAAGAATTTTTTCTCATTTTTAGATGGTTTCAGTGGGTATAGCCAGATCAAAATTGCACCTCAAGATCAAGATAAAACCACTTTTACTAGCCCTTGGGGAACCTTTGCTTATAGAGTCCTTCCATTTGGACTATGTAATGCACCAGCAACCTTCCAAAGAGAAGTTTTAGGAATCTTTTCTGATA
>ML789327.1:567404-587574 GCA_009831015.1 Picea engelmannii
TATTACAATTGTAGATAGACCAGGAAAAGAGAATGTAGTTGCTGATTTCCTTTCTCGGTTGACACCTGATGATGATACCCCAGTAGATGATTCCTTTCCTGATGAATATCTATTTGCAGTTTCTTCCCACTCACCTTGGTATGAAGACATTGATAACTACTTGGTTGCAGGGAAGTTACCACCACACCTATCCCACCGAGAGAAAAGAAGAATCATTCATCAAAGTGCTCGGTATAGTTGGATAAGTGGGTGTCTTTTCCATATAGGACCTGATCAAGAAATCCGAAGGTGCATTAAAGGAGATGAGGTTTATGATCTACTAAAATCTTGTCATGATGGCCCTTGTGGAGGGAATTTTGCTGATAAGAGAACAACACATAAAATTCTCAGGATGGGGTACTATTGGCCCTCACTCTTCAAAGATGCGAAGAAATATGTCCGAGCCTGTGATAGCTACCAAAGAGTAGGCCAACCTAATTATAGAGATGAAATGCCATTAAACCCCTAGATAGTACTTGAACCATTTGAAATATGGGCCTTAGACTTTGTAGGACCCATCAACCCCCCATCCAATCAAAAAGTTTACATAGTGGTCTACACAGACTATATGACTAAATGGGTGGAAGCCAAAGCACTCCACAGAGCGACCGAAGAAGCAGTTATAAATTTCTTATTTAAAGACATCTTCATCAAATTTGGAGTGCCAAGAGAATTGATTACAGATGGAGGACCTCCTTTCACTTCTCATGGTTTCAAAGCCACCCTTCAAAAATATCATATTCAACATAGAATGACTACAACATACCACCCCCAAGCCAATGGACAGCTGGAAAGCACAAACAAAGTAATAGAAGCCATTCTCACAAAAAAAATGAAGGAAAATAGAAAGGATTGGTCCTACAGGATCCCCGAAGCATTATGGGCCTACATAACTACCTGGAGAAATACTACAGGATTCTCTCCCTATGAATTAGTCTATGGAAAGAGTGTTGTCTTTCCTGTGGAATTTGAAATAAAAACCTTAAGGACTGCTTTAGCTATCAACCTTGATTTGACCAATGCACAGACATCCAGGTTGCAACAACTTAATGAATTGGAGGAGAAAGGACTAGATGCCATTCAGCAGACAACCATAATTCAACAGCAAAGATCAAAATGGCATGACAAAACTATCAAGAACAAGCAGTTCCAAAAAGGTAATTGGGCCCTACTGTATGACTCTCGGTTCAAAGAATTTCAAGGGAAACTGCGTACAAGATGGCTTGGACCTTATGAAGTAGACACTGTTTTCCCCAATGGAATAGTAAGGCTCCTCATAATCGATGACTCCAAAACACCGTTACTTGTAAATGGTCATCGACTCCGTTTGTACCAGCACCCTATTTCCAAAGAATATTTTAAGGCCACATGCATGGCAGACTCCCATTACCTCTTCTTAGAGGGGGCTTCTACCCCTCATTGCAATTAATTATTTTAAGTTAATTTCTTTAGTATTAGATTAGATTTTATTTACTAATAATCCATGTCAAGAAATACCATGTTACAATCGATTTTTGCAGATTCCTGATCAAAGCACATGCTACTAGGAAAGGACGATCCTATCTTACGAAGAGACCATCTTTCCCATTGCTGAAACACCATTGTTCAACGACTTTTTCACTTTTCCATTGCTGAAACACCACTGTTTAGCGACCTTTTGACTTTCCCCATTGCTGAAACACTATTCACAGAAACTTATCTCCTTCTCCCTATTGCCAAAACACTACAGTCTGACACTTCTTCACATTTCTTCATCGATGAAACAACACCGTCCAGCAATTGTTTCGCCCCGTTTTTCCTGATGCTGAAACACCACTGTTCAGCACTTTTTGACTTTTCCCATTACTGAAACACCACTGTTCAACACTTTTTGACTTTCCCCATTGCTGAAACACCATTCAAAACAACTTTTCGCCTTCTCCCTATTGCCAAAACACTACAGTCCGACACTTCTTCACATTTCTTCATCGACGAAACAACATCGTCCAGCAATTGTTTCGCCCCATTTTTCCTGATGCTGAAACACCACTGTTCAACACTTTTTGACTTTCCCCATTGCTGAAAGACCATTCACAACAACTTTTCACCTTCTCCCTATTTCCAAAACACTATAGTCTGGAAATTCTCCACATTTCTTCATTGACGAAACAACCCCGTCCAACAATTGTTTCGCCCCGTTCTTTTCTGTTGCTGAAACACCAACTTTTCAAAATTATCTGTTAGCAAGCTTTTGTGCTCTCATACTATAGTTCATCCTTCCAGTCAACAAATCCTTGATACAATTCATCTAAAAAATCAAAAATCTCTGCCACAACCACTGCAGAACTATCGTGGACAGGCATTATATTTTGTTGCAGCATGAATCAGAAGGTAAGGCGAGGTATGTAAATTTTATGTAATACAGTTAAGCTATAGTTAATGAGAAGATTCCAAATCATTATGACCACTCGAGTGCAATCATTATTAGCTGCACTTTACGGGAGGGGAGGACATATCAAACCTTTTATACCATCATTTCACATGAATTCACCACCGCCATTCCTATTTTACCATCCTTTTGCGTGCTTTACCACCATTTGCATACCTTCACTCGGAAAACTCACTCTGCGCAGAAGCTGTTACTCAAACTCTTTGACGGTGTATTTTACTGAGCTGGTAGCTATGGGAGGCTCTGTTATACAGAACGAACCCGCCACGACAGCCCTGTTAGAACATTATCCAGTAGCTTATCAAATTTTTCAGCAGGCAGGATGGCTCAGTTATTTTCAAAGACTCCAGGGGTATGATGAACAACAGGTTTTGCAATTTGCTCAAAACCTTCAGGAAGACCATTCTATTGTTCAAGGGGTCCGAATTTCAGTAACAGAAGAGGATATAGCATAGGTTTCGGGTCTCCCCACCAATGGCATTCACATGGTAAGTCATAAACATATCATTCGAAATGCCCAGCATAACTTCTTCTTGCCAAAAGAAAAAATTGAACCCAAAGGATGGGGCATCCGACTCAGTTCCTTGCCGCTTCCATGGCCAGAAGTTGCAAAATTCGTCAAACACTACCTCACCTGCGAAGGCCGATACCAGGTAGTCTACCAGCACGATTTTGTCCTATTGTCTCATTTACGGTATAATAGACGGGTGAATATTCCTTATTATTTCCTTGGTTGTCTTAAAAATATGGCGCATTACTACATAAAGGCTAAAGATCCCACCCTTTCACTCACCCATCACCGTCTCGTCCAACTACTTATCCAAAGGGGTTTTGACCAACAAAACCCTCCACTAAACAACCCACCCATAAGCCCCCAAGAAGCTGCTGAAATTCCTGAAAACCTCCAGGAACAACAACCCCAAAACCCTAGAGAACCAATCAGTCCAATTAACCCCCCTTCCATACCAAGCCCGCCTCATACTTTACTAGAATCATCCACTCCCGCCCTTCATATTCTTAGCAATGACTCTGAGCCGGACAATTCCCCCTGCCCCATCATTGAGGAAAAATCCCCATGTAAACGAAAGAAAATTCCCTTATTTCCGCCCTTCTTACAAAGAAAATGAACATGGGCCTCAACAAGGCCAGCCATTATTGCCACTACCCTAGACCCCCGACCCATCCGACTAATACCCCATACACCTCCAACCTCCCAAATCCTAGAATCTTTGCCTATTCCACCCATGGGCACTGAAACACAAGAACCAGATGCCCAGGGTGTTGTGACATCATCTGTCTCAAATAAAGTAGCTGAAACACAAGAACCAGCTACTCATTCAGTAGCTGAAACACTAGAACTAGCTACCCATTCCGTAGCTGAAACACAAGGACCAACTACTCATTTAGTGGCTGAAACACAAGAACCAGCCATAGCTGCCACACAAGAACCAACTACCCATTCCGTAGCTGAAACACAAGAACCAGCTACAGCTGAAACATAAGAACCAGCTATAGCTGAAACACAAGAACCAGCCATAGCTGAAACACAAGAACCAGTTGCTGATAATGATACTGAGATACAAGAATCAGAGGTCCAGGGTGCTGCAATGTTACTTTCCTTACATCAAGAAGATGAAACACAAGAATCAACTGCCATTCCTGTAGATGCTCCACAAGAACCGGCTAGTGAGGCTATGACTGTCACACAAGAACCAGTCATTCCTCAACCAGAACCAACAATGGCCTCTATCTTTCAAGAAAATGAGTTTCTAAAGTCTGAATTGGAATCATACAAGCAAGAACTAGCCAGGGAAAAGGAAGGATATGAGAAGGAACTTAATTTGTACACCCTAGCTCGCATAGCAACCCTGTCAGAGGGGACTACAACAGAGAGCCCGTGTAAAGAATATATGTGTTGTCAATGTGGGGATATCTACTATCAAGCAGGCTACAAGGTAACTCAAGTCCCAATGCCAGGAGCTCCCCCTACTCCTTCAACTTTTGTAGTCAAATAAGAAGAACCTGCTGTTACACAAGAACCGGCTATAGTTGTCACACAAGAACCAACTACAGCTGAAACACAAGAACCAACAGGACCTCCCAAGATTAAGACTGAGCCCTGCATTGCAACAAATGAAACCCCTGCTTTTGTTAACAAAGTTGTACAAACAATGCCTATTGAGGATTTTACACCTCCCAGCCAGATCAATATCCACACTTTTGTGGAACAATCTACTCAAACCTTACCTCACCCCACTACTTGCAACACTGAAACACAGACTCAGCCATGGGATGAGAAGGCAGTAATACAGAAATGGAAGAAAGAGTATGTTGCTACATAGGCCAAAAGCCTGCAAGAGCACAGACAAATCTGGACAAATCATACCTACTCAAATTGGGAAGCTTTAGAGAAGACACGCCAGGAAGCTCGTGCCCTTAAGAAATAGAACAAAGAGTTGAAAGGAAGATTGGCCCTGGTATTTGACTTGGAACAAAAGATATTGGCCATAAGAAAACCATCCTACAATTACTCATTGTTCCTTATGGAACGACTTACATGGTTTCAGATCAAATCAATCACAGAAGGCAGACCCCATGCAGTACTACACCCAACTGATTTTGTCAAAACCTTTACAGAAGCATCTGCTAGGGATCAGCACCTCCTCTGTGAGGTGTATTTTCATAATGAGGCCATCCTCGAGAACAGGCAGCTGAACCTTAATCCTCTTGTCGCGGACATCTAGATTCGGGCGTTCACCTCCTTTCTCCACAATCAGATTTTGTGGCGGGATGACTTCTTGGCTGCCAAGCACAATGAAGATAACTGCCTTCTCTGGATAAGACCAGAACCACAGAATGCAACCACCTTTGTCACAAAATATTATCAGTTCTTAAAGAAACCACGGATGATTGAACATGTTCAACAGCTACAATCAACAGTGCTTCAGGATTGTCAGCACTTCATCAGATCCATAGAGATTGCTGCCCTCCAGGCAAATAACTTGTTTTGGCAGCAATCCACTGAGAAAAGACAGGAACACAATCCGTTTAGCCCTACTAATCTCGAGGTAGCAATCTCCAGGGTACCTAACTACATCCAGTCTATTCATCAATGTGCTGAAAGCTGGATAGGGTACTGGTTTTATTTTCCTATCCTCTGGTTGCCAATAGAAAGATATCAAATCCATTATAAGCTGCCTAAGAAGACAGAAACAACAGTTTGGAAAAGGTTACAACAGGTCCAAGGGTTCAGAGAACCAACGGATAGTACCTCCCACGGCTACTGCTTGAGTAACTTGCATGCTCAGAGTCGGTATTCAGACTCTGATTCAGAGTGAAGTTGCATGAGGACATGAAACACTTTAAGTTGGGGGGGATGTTAGGACCACACAATGTACCTTTTTGCCCATACTTTTTTCCACTATTAAACTCTTGATCACTCACATTTAAACTCATATTATCACTTTATCCTATCTTTCCAAAGGTATATAACGTCTCTTCTCTTTACTATACGTTTAATCTATTTTGCATATAATTTCACATCACTCTCATACTTAACCGTTGATTAGAAATGTATAAGTGCTGAAACAGTTCAAACTGCAGATTAGCATTTGAGGCCTGTTGTTGAAACAACAATTCACAGAAGCTGTTACACAGTCCATGGTCAACAATGCTGAAGAAGTTGTTACACATGGTCGACGATGCTGAAGAAGCTGTTACACAGTCCATGGTCGATGATGCTGAAACACATAAGTTGTTACACAGTCCATGGTCGACAATGCTGAAACACAGAGAAATTTGTTACACAGTCTATGGTCAACGATGCTGAAACACAAAGGAAGCCGTTACACAGTCCATGGTCAACAGAAACTCACACAGATTGACTACAACAGCCACACCGTGAGCCAAGCATCAATCATCGCTGCTACCTGAGAAGTGTTGAAATAGTCAGAGCGCAAATCCCGTGGCTGAAACAACCCGCGATTTGCAATGCCGAAACAACATGCAACAACAGCAACAAGAAAGAACTATTACTCCAGTCGTAACAACGGCACCTCATTCAGCACTTGTAATAGCATTCTGTTGCGGGAGACTAGGAAATCCTATTCCGGTTTAGAAAGTTGATCTGACTAAGAATAGGACTCAGATATACATCTTTAATTTTTTATCAATTGTATCGAAGGGATTCCCTCTTTAAATAAGAGGAAATCATCATTCGAAGATCCATAGTTCTGGTACTAAGAAAGTTTCACAGAGAAGGACGTACTTCATTTTTAGATTGTAATATGATACATTGATAGATGAATAAAAGACTGTTTTGAGCATCCTTCTCTATCCTCTTTGTCTCAGGGGAATCTTGTGAGAAGGGAGGGCCCACCTTCTTCACAAGATTCACCCGTTAGTTTTATAGTGTGTTAGTATGATCTCTATTTATGCCTTGATTAATTTTTGTCTTTCTGAAACACTACATTAATGAATTCTGCTTTGCTGAAACACTATTGAACTATATCTTGTTAAGAACTCTGTTTTATTGAACATTACATTGTTTTCATGAAGTTCATAATCATTTTAATTAGCAATCTTGTGTGATGAATTTATGAGGTTTGATAATCAGAGACTGTTGCTGAAGGTTCCTGCTTAAGGGAAGGAATTAGGGTCCTGTTCTCTGTTAGAAGTAGTCAGCTTTCAATTATTTTCATGAATATTCTAATCAGAGGCTGGTGCTGAAGGTTCCTGCTTAAGGGAAGGAATTAGGGTCCTGTTCTCTGTTAGAATTAGTCAGCTTTCAATTATTTTCATGAGTGTGCTAATTAGAGACTGGTGCTGAAGGTTCCTGATTAAGGGAAGGAATTAAGGTCCTGTTCTCTGTTAGAAGTAGTCACTTTCAGTTATTTTCATGAGTGTGCTAATCAGAGACTGGTGTCGAAGGTTCCTGGTTAAGGGAAGGAATTAGGGTCTTGTTCTCTGTTAGAATAGTTAGACTTCAACGCATTAATGAATTCATGAAAGTGTGTTAATCAGAAACAAAGTGCTGAAGTTCCTGCTTGGGAATAGGGTCCCGTTCTCTGGTTACAGAATAGTTGTTCTTTCCTATTGCAGTTGTTATTTTAATGTAATCCATGATTCTTTAGAGTAATCATCTCTTTAAGCTCTGCATTGAGTAGGTTGCTTTTCTGTAATGTGAACTAGAACTTCAGTTCATTCAAGGCAAGTGTGATTAATATAGTCTCCTTTACTACAACTCTAGGTTGCTTTTGGAATTGAGCATATATAGTGCATGGTTACTTTTGAAATAAACAGACTTCCCTGGGTTGACAATTTATGTAGCACTTGATTGTTTAAATTAATTAAGCAATTAGAGTGACCAACAACCATATAACCTTAAGTAGAGAAATAGGAATAAATTTCTCACAACAATAAATATTTCTGGAGGTCATGAAGAGGCCCCAGGGCACTTCTTCGATTTTCGAATTCTTGAACCACTTATGACCGGTGAGAGGAAGCCCTGTGTCTTTGCTAAAAAATGCTTCATTTACCTCCTTACCGAATATCTCCAACCTTCGATCTATATCCCTCAAATGTTTTTGCGAATTCCTTAGCCACGAGAAGGTTATACCCTTCAAACCTCTTAATGAAAGTATCTCAGCCCTGGCCTTTCAAATCCTCGACCGCATCATCATAAGACAACAACTCTTGAGATCCATTTGGCTCTATTCAGACAACAGGAGCCATTAAGAGTATGAACAGACTGTAATAGGGGCAACTCAAGCAAGCTATGGGTTTAGATGGCAGAATTAAAAGGAACAAGTCTGAGAGGATGAAATGGAAACAAAAAAAGCAAAACCCCTCCGCAATCATAGTATAAACATGAAGGTTTCAGTCATGAAGTTTGAACACTCCTAGTAATGAACACCTCTAGTACTAAGCATAACTCAAACCCTTTAACTCATAATGAAAAGCCTATCAATTCCCTCTGCCAACCAAATATCAAGTATAGGACACGATGCTTGTGCATTAATTCCCATGTCTTGCAATGACTATAGTCGATTTGCAAAGGGTTCAAATAAATATGTTTACAATTCAAAGGTGAATCAACATTTGGTATTATATCGACATTCAACAAACTCAAAAAGGAAAATCATTCAAGTATTAAATATTAAGTAGATGTAAGAAAAATGAAACTTTAAAAGCATGTTTTGAATAGGGATATCATACGAAACTAAGTCTCCATGCTTGATTCATGCTTTTAGTCATGAATCAAGCATGAAAACACAAATATAAAAGAATAATCAAACATTTTTTATAACCCAACAATCATCCTAAAATGATAATATTTACAGGATGAGGTGAAGGCAGCTACAGGAAGTGTCATTTGTCATTCAAATAGAAAAAACATGTAGGGATTCCAACGAGGCCGAGTTCTCAAAAGTGTAGGGGAAAATCTTGCATACTACGTCTTCATGTTGGACATTCATCAATCTGATAGCTAGTATGAATTTTTTAATATGGTCTTCAGGAAATCCTGAGGTTTCAGGTTCAAATTTAGGGAGCAACTTCTCTGGATGTCGAGGGAGGTTATGTACTCATGTAGGGATGGCGAAAGCTTCTCTGGACAACCAAGGCTGATTATTCTGAGCTAGGTTTCTTGTTTCTTCATCATGGTCATTGTTATCTTCCATGTCTTCAGATCCCAAAACTGAGTGTTATGAGTTAAACCCTTCTAGTTCCGAAAATTTGTCTAGCTTAGAGAAGTTGGCGGCTAGTGTTTCAGGGATTATATTAAGAGGATGCTCAATTTTGTTGAAGTCAAAGTCTACCAAGTCTTCTACTGTGTGCAAAAAAATGTGGTCGAGGGACTCGACCATTGGTCTGCTTATTTGTTTTCTTCGAGGAAGTAATGGAGCTAAGGGAAATGCACCGATATGATGGGTGTAAGCTCTTGTGATTCTTCTGAATTGGTTCAATTCCTCATGAGGAAGAGAGTAAGGTATATGAGGGAACATCCATTCTTCCTTGTTTTGGGGTGAGTTACTCATTTTAGGAGTACTCAGTGTGTGTGGGTTGTCTTGGGAATGACTAGCCATGCATGTGGGCTATTTTGAATCTACAGTCTCTCTCCAATATTATTTTGAATATAATGTCAATTTTTCATTGTTTAGTCCCTCCTTCTATCGACAATTCTGTTGAGGGGTCTTAAATCCCTTTAACTCAAAAATAGGAAACAAACCCGCCACCGAGGCCCAATCAGACTCTGCAACATTTAATCATGGAATGGTTCTTCAGATCGTGAGATCCAACCAATTAATCGATGGGATTTACGTTTTCTTGTGGAGGCTTCTCCTTCAGTTCAGACGTTCTCTTTTTTGTATTTTCTCTTATAGGTGGGACTAATACAATATGAAATCTGGTATAAACCAACTAGGTTAAAAAGTGGAAAAAATATTAACTACTGGAGAAGGCCGAGCTTGGGATATGCCTTTTACTCTTGCATGCAGACGACGATTATCTACCACAATCCTAGTAATAATACGTTCACCTGATGGTGTTACATTTATTAACTGAGATGCGATAATCAAAATAAAACACATATGCAATAAACAATAGCAAGAAAATATTTCTCTTAACTCTAATCATCAATCACATAATAACACAAGAATTTAATTTTCATCATTAAAGAAAAGAAATGTAAAACATTGAATCAGATAACTTATCAACATACTTAGAAGATATTACTCATTACAACATCCATTCATGAGATGAAATCAGAAATAATTCATCTCCACATCCAATCATACACACTTTTGATGAAAAAACACAAACTTGTCTCTGGTCCTAAACATGACTTCTCAATTAAGGTAGCTCTGAAATAGTTCTTTACAAAATCCAAAAATGAGGGTCTTTACGACAACCATCGACCCTTGCTAACAGGTCGATCCTCTTATTTATAACATACTATCAACTAAAAATAACTATTAAAGTGTAGTTAAGTAAAACAAAATTCGCCACATGACACTTTCTTCTATCAGTGTTCAAAAATTCATCAAAAGATCTCAGTTGAGAGGATGACTCCTCTCGTACTCTGACCACTTGATGAAGATATCCTTGCATGTGTTAGCTTACAATAATCTATGTTGTTCCATTAGGGATGAAAGGATCTCTCTTACCTCTACTTTCTGTGCCTAATACTTGACTATTCTAGCACTTAATTGTTGTAACATGGCTCGAGCTTTGATCGGGTTCTCCATGAACTGCCACACCTGTCCTGGCACCCTATATGCCACCTTTGCTATTTCCGTATCCCAGATTGAGTCTAGTTTGGCATGTGACTTGATTATGTCGCGCAAGTTGATGAAGTCATCGAGTGTGCCAAATTCGAGCAGGCCAATGTCTCTCATTGCTTGGTTGATTTTCGTCCAACTTTTCTGGCACTTGGCCCATTTCTCTTGAATTTCCCAATGAGATTTATGAGCCATTATTACCCAATATTCAACCAATTTCCTTATGTGGTCAATGCTACTTTCATTTAGAACCTTGATACCATGCTCTTCGGTGTCTTGGACTTTTTGCATTGTGTTGATATAGTTGATTGTTTCTACGGATTGGTGTGTTTTCTCGTACCACCTCTCCATATCCTTGCACATCGCCAGTGCCATGAGGGTGTCTTCTTGAAACTCAACTATCCTTGTAATGAATAGGTGTTGATCATTGGTGAATTTGCAACAGGCCTCCTGGAATCCGTTCCAAAAGAACACCGCGACCTATGTGGTGTCCTGATAATACTTCGTCAAATGGACCAGATGTTCCAATTCCTTTAGAGTAGCAACCAACTCCTCTTCATCCCTTTTAGCTCTGTCTAGGGTGACATCTATGATTTCCATCCCTGTGATGATAAGTTTGGATGTTTTGGCATGCTTTGTATTTATCAAATTTTCCTCTGTGGTGATGAGGATGGAACGATCTAGAGTGATCCTCCATTTCTTGGTGGTTCTTTGCACGATAGATTTTATTTTCTGGTCATAAGCGATGGCATGTATGTTAGCTACTTCATCCATAGGATCAGGGATTTGCTGATATCCCCAGGTGAGCGTATTTCCTATGCTCCCGATGGTATATATTTGTTGAAGACTAGGTTCTTGAACTTTCTCCCTGTGTTCCAAAAGTCTGGTTTCTATTTGTTTCTCAATGGGAAGTTGAGTACAGATTGAAATTGAGGCATCAGGGCTAGGCTCGGTACTTACTTGATTATCGGTCATTGAGATGTTGATTTCCTACTGTGGAGCTTCTTCATTTTGTTCATTCGTCCCTGGCTTATCTTTCGGACTATCTACTTCGGCCTCCGGTGCATTGGGAAACTCAGTGACTAAGACACTCTCGACCTCTTATCCATTCTATGGAAGTCCCCATATTTGAGAGTCAAGAGCTAGGGAAGATGTCTTCTCTGGCTCCTTTTCCTCTATGATCTATATAGGGGTCACCAGGTATTGGGTGTGTGTTATATTATTTGCATGTGTGTGTGTGTCAGATATGACAATTGCATCTGACGATCCCTTGTACTAGTGCCCTGTTTGTGCCATGTGCGCTAGGCACTTTCCTAGGGGGGGTTAGGTATGCACCCCCCTGGTTATGCACAATGCCCCGAAATTTGTTTTTGGGCATTTTTTGCTATTTTTAGCGATTTACTAAAAATAATCCCAATTTTAGGGATTAGGGTTTTGGTATCTACGGAATACCTAAAAACATTGTATATATTGTATAGTGAATGGTGAAATTTGATATAATGAATATAAGAAAGGTTTTTCCGGTTGAGGGATTCCGATATAAATCTTTGTGTACTCTGTGTATGAGCCATTGACTAAATTCTATTTTTCTTAAGAATCTATATGCATTGCTTTACTTTACAGGTTTAAAACTTACAAGTGGTATTGGAGCTCATTTTTGGCTTCAGAGGGATGCCTTTGTTGTTGAGGGTATGGCTCGATCTTGATAGATCAATTTTATCTTGGGTTTGTGATAAACCTGGATTTAGTGGGAGCTTTTGCAGTGGAGATTCAAGTATAGAAAGAGGAATGGCAAGCTCATCTAGAATCAAGATAGAGAATTTCAACGGTAAAAACTTTGAGCTATGGAAGCTCAATATGAAGAACCTTCTTGTAGACAAAAAACAATGGATCAATGTGGATCCTGGTACACAGCCTACTGGTACACCATCTACTAGCACACAGGCTACTGGTACACAACCTACTAGTACACAAACTACTAGTACACCAACTACTGGTATGTCGAAGGAAGATTGGGAGAAGTTGGACAAAAGAGCAAGGAGTACTATTTGACTCTGCCTGGCAGATTCGGTGTTGTTGACTGTCTCAAGAGAATCTATAGCCAAGGAACTGTGGGATAAGTTGGGCAATTTGTATCAATCAAAGTCCTTGGTAAAAAAGTTGTTTCTTCGAAAGAAGTTGTATCATCTTAGGATGGAAGATGGAGATTCTGTGATAGAACATCTAAATTCCTTTAATACTTTGGTAAGTCAACTTGGCTCTGTTAATATTACGATTGCATAAGAAGATAAGTTTATTACTTTGTTATGTTCTTTTCCAGACTCTTGGGATAATCTAGTTGTAGCAATAGGCAGTACCACTCAATCTACATTTAAGTATGAGGATGTAGCTGCATCCTTGTTATCTGAAGAGATGAGGTGAAAAAACATGGATAGTCATAGAACATATGCTTTTTTTGTAAGAGCTCGTACCCAAGACAAGAACCCTAGTAAGCCTTCGGGGTGGAGATCTAAATCTACAGGTAGATCTAGGTCTCCAGGAAAATATTTGAGGAAATGATGGAAGTGTGGTAAAATAGGGCATTATAAGAAATATTGCAATTCTAAGAAGGTTGAAAAACCAAAGGGATCTGATAGTACCTCTTCCACAGAGGTGAAATCCTCCACTAAAGAAGGAGGTGATGTTTACCTGGCATCTACAAGTACACAAGAAGACCGTGATGTATGGTTGATCGACTCAGGTGCATCATACCATATGACTCCTCACAGGGAGTGGTTCTATGAATATGAAAAATATGATGGTGGTGATGTATTCCTAGGAGATGAATCGATAACAAAAATCATGGGACGTGGAAGGTTTAAGTTGCTGCTAAAAGATGGAAGGATTAGAACACTTCCTGGGGTTTTTCACATTCCAAAACTAGCCAGGAGCCTAATATCTATAAGCAAGATGGATGATGTAGGAGTGGATACTGTATTTGGAAAGAACACTTGGAAGATGGTACGAGGAGCAATTGTGTTGATGAGGGGAGTTCGGTGTGGAAATCTGTACTAGTTGTTGGGAAGCATTTATACTAATCGGTGTAACAGTTTTGTTGTCCCTAAATAGATAAATAAAGAAGACAAGACCAATATTGACCCTGGAAAGAAGACCATGTTGTGGAATCAAAGACTGGGACATATTGAAGAAAAGGGCCTTCCAACAGTACATGGTAAAGGTATGGTTGAAGGTATGTCTAATTGCACTATGGATTTTGATTTTTGTGAACATTGCATGTATGGTAAATAGAATCGGGTAAGATTCCATCTGGTGCTACAAGAGCAAAGGGGATATTCGAGTTGATACACAGTGATGTGTTTGGACCTGTTCATGTTCCATCCCTAGGTAAATATGTTGATTATGTTTCAATCATAGATGATTTTTCAAGGAACACATGGATTTATTTTCTTAGAAAGAAATCTGATGTATTTGATAAATTTAAAGAGTTTAAGGCTCTGGTAGGAAATCAGACAAAGAAGAAAATAAAGGTATTGAGAACAGATAATGGTGGAGAATTCTGTGGAAATGAAATCAAATAATTATATAAGAAGTGTGGTATAGCAAGGAAAAAGACTACTCCATACACTCCTCAGTAGAATGGAGTTGCAGAAAGGATGAACAAGACACTGATGGAAAAAGTAAGGAGCATGCTCAGTGGTGTCGGGTTAGGACAAGAATTTTGGGCAAAGGCAGTGGGTACAACATGTTACCTGGTCAATCGATCGCCTTCATCAGCGTTGGATGATAAAACTCCACACGAGGTATGGTCTGGAAAGAAACCCTCTCTTCAACATCTTAGAGTGTTTGGTTGTGATTCTTATGTACATGTTCCAAAGGAAAATAGAGGTAAGCTAGATAAAAAGGATGAAAAGTGTATCTTTATTGGTTATAAAGATGATGTGAAAGGTTATAAGCTTTGGAACCCATAAACCAAGAAAACTATTTATAGTCGAGATGTTGTTTTCATAGAGGTAAAAGATGTGTCCAAACAGGAATTCTTGCCAATGCAAGACAAACCTGAGAAAATAGAGCTTGAGTTGGATGATGCAAAATTTGAATCATCTGAAGAAGAGGAAGCAACAAAAGAAGAAGAAGAACCTCATACCCCAGTATTGAGGATATCAGTGAGAGATAGAAGGCAACCAGAAAGGTATAGTCCACCTGATTTTCATTCCAATTTTTCTTTATCTATTATTGATGATGATCCCAGAACTGTCAGGGAAGCAATGAATTCAGAGGATAGTAAACTCTGGAAGAAGGCCATGGTTGAAGAAATGAATGCCTTGGATAAGAATGAGGCATGGGATATAGTTGAGTTTCCAGCTGGAAGAAACTCTGTTGGTAGAAAATGGTTGTTTAAGAAGAAGCTTAATGCACAAGGTAAAGTGGAGAAATACAAAGCTTGGTTAGTAGCAAAAGGTTATTCCCAGTTAGAGGGAATTGACTTTGGTGATATTTTTTCTCCTGTTTCTAAGTTAACTTCTATTAGTATTATTTTATCTATTGCTGTTGGTTTTGATCTTGAAGTGGAATAGATGGATGTGAAGACAACATTCCTACATGGGGATCTGGAAGAAGAAATCTACATGAAGAAGCCATAAGGATTTGTAGTGAAGGGAAAGAACAAGTTGGTTTGTAAGCTAAAGAAGTCACTATATGGTCTGAAGCAATCACCCAGGATGTTGTACCAAAAGTTTGACACATACATCCTTGGATTGGGATTTGTAAGAAGCAGGGATGATCACTGTGTATATTCCAAGAAGGTTGGTAATCAATTCATTTATGTAATGTTGTATGTTGATGACATGTTGTTGGTAGGAAATAACATGGATGTTATCAAGGAGGTGAAATCACAACTATCCTCCAAATTTGACATGAAGGATCTCGGTGTTGCTAACTTTATTCTGGGAATGGAGATTAAAAGAGATCATGAAAACAGGAAACTCTATTTGAATCAGAGAAAAAATGTTGAGATGATATTGCAGAGGTTTAATATGCATGGAAGTAAACCGATCAAGGTTCCTATTCCTATAGGTGTAAAGTTATCTACAGATCAGTGTCCCAAGACACAAGAGGAAGAAGGGGACATGTCTCATGTTTTGTATGTGAGTGCAGTTGGCATTTTGATGTATGAAATGGTCTGTACTAGATCGGACATTGCACATGCAATGTGAGTTTTGAGCAGGTATATGTCAAAACCAGGGAAGGAGCATTGGACAACAGTAAAGAGGGTCTTCAGGTATCTTTCTGGCACTACCAGTTATGGATTGTGCTACCAAGGAAGACCAGGATTGGACAGAGTGCTGGACATACATGGATTTGTTGACACAGACCGGGTTGGAGATCTGGATCGCAGACGATCTACAAGTGGGTATGTGTTTAACCTATTTGGAGGAGCAATCAGTTGGATGAGCAAAACACAGGCTGTAGTGGCACTCTCAACTATAGAAGTTGAATACATGGAAACCACTCATGCAAGAAAGGAAGGAGTGGTTACAAAGATTGCGTTCAGGTATTGGGTTGGTACAACAAGAAGTTAGATTATATTGTGACAGTCAGAGTGCAATATTCCTGGAAAAGAACAGAGATTACCATTCGAAGACAAAGCATATTGATGTACAATATCACTTTGTGAGAGACATGGTTGAGGAAAAGAAGGTGTTTCCGGAGAAGGTTGACACTTTGAAGAATGTTGCAGATTCATTGACAAAGTTTGTGAGCATAGAAAAGTCCTCCTGGTGTAGAGTAACAATGGGCATTGTTTCCCTAGATTGTTGACTATATAATCCCCTGGGCCCTTGGATGCAAATAAAACAACAAGTGGGAGAATGTTGGGTATGTGTTATATTCTTTGCATGTGTGTGTGAGGGCGCGTTAGATATGACAGTTGCATCTGATGATATCTCGTACTAGTGCCCTGTTTGTGCCGTGTGCACCGGGTGCTTTCCTAGGGGAGTCCCAGGGGGGGTAGGTATGCCCCCCCTAGTTACGTGCAGCGTCCTGGAATTTTTTTGGGGTGTTTTTTTCTATTTTTAGTGGTTTACTAAAAATAATCCCGATTTTAGGTATTAGGGTTTTGGTATCTACGAAATACCTAAAAACATTGTATAGATTGTTTAGTGAATGGTGAAATTCGATATAATGAATATTAGAAAGGTTTTCCCGGTTGAGGGCTTCCGGTATAAAATATTTGTGTACTCTGTGTATGAGCCATTAATTAAATTATGTTTTTCTTAAGAATCTATATGCATTGCTTTACTTCACAGGTTTAAAACTTACACCAGGGATACCTCTAGGCTCTCTTCATCATCATATATGTTTATTAATTTGCGAAGGGGGTTTGGTGCATTTTCTCTCCCTAATACTCTGACTGTCTTTGGCTGATCTGAAACATCCACGAATGATCTGGCTTGCGACATTGTGAATTCATGGTCATCTAACTCAAAAAAATCATTAATGTCTATTATTTTAGGGTTGCTTGGGCTTGTCTCGATTTCATCTAGGTTGTCGACAGGGGACCCTATCATTCTTGTGCAGTCCAGGTCGTCTTGAAACTGATCAATTATTTTCTACACATGTTCTATCATGGGCAACCCCCTTTCCCGTGCATCCTGTGTCATAGGGAAACCTCTTTCTTGTACCAAAGATAACAAGGGAACCTCTACTGCTTCTTCCACTATCATTTCTTCCCTCGATCTGAGGGCTTCTTGAGTCGATTTCTCTATGTTCATCGCCTGTTCATCCAGGCTCATGGCTTTGAACCTAGTCATTTTGGGGTTGGCCATCCTTGCCACCACTTCATCCCAGTCCTAGGAATTTTCTGTGAAGACTTCATCTTCAAATGTTTCATGGGTGTATGGCCAGCAGGACGACACTTGCAAGGTGTGTATCAAGACAAGACCCTTTGGGTCGTTCTTGCAGAATCGATCGGTCTAGAATATGAACTCCAATTGGCACAACCCTTCTTGTTTGTCTTGAGCAGTGTCCTTCACCAAGTAGAATCCTACATGGAATCCATAAGATATAAATGCCCTTCTTTTTATCCTTGACCAGGGTGGTGTTGTAGACTTGCAGGATGGTCTGGTAGCATATGTCTCCCACTACAAGTCATTCAGGGACATGTGCTGGCAAGAGATGTGGTGCTCCGGTGGCCCCAAACACTCGTATGTATGTGTATTGCTTGTCCAAGCACTGATGCCCTAACTTTGATATCATCTTTTTGGCCGTGGCAGATAGTCTCAGGCATTACTTCTTGAAAAGAATGAAATAAATACGTGCGATGAATTCATCTCAAATGAGGGAGTAAGATTTATTGTACCTGTTCTCCCATAGGATGTTGAAATATACATGTACCAGGAGCTTTGTGATGTGACAACTTAGGTTCATGCGTGCAAAAATGTTTTTGGAACACATGACATCAAGTAAATATGAAGCCATGTAGAAGGTTGATGTCTCCCCTTCCTTCACAATATGAGCCGGTTGTATGGAGATGCTCAGTTGCTTAGAAATGATGGCTCCCTAGTTGAAGCCGCTCCCAGAAATGGCTATTGTGTAAGCTAGAGGCATCCATGCCTCTGAAAATATGGAGAAGTCCTTCTCCCCATATAATCGACATATGAGAGCCTTCAGGTAGATGTATGGCTCCCTTAAGTTGGCCGCCTGGTACCAGCCAGTGCTCCAATTGGTGTATTTCTTATCTTCTCTCCACCATGAGGCCATCACCCGGATGGTGTCGTGGCACTTGTAGAATTTAATGACAAAATCCGTGTTTAGTCACTCCTTAGGGTGTCTAATATTGTAATACTTCTAGACCTCCACCAGAAGGAACACTCCGACACATACACCATTGTCGTTGCTAATCAAACATTTCTACGTGTCTATGTGGTCAATGAGCCACTTTAGGAGTTCAACACAGGGAAAGACAGGGGTTATTCTAGACACCATACGTAGGTATGACCGTTGGATGTTCAGGAACACTTCGTCGTCGAGCGCTCTGACATCTAGATCATTGTGAGGGATGTATTCTAGGTATTCCTCCCGGATGATGTTTTTAAATGTCTCTCCCCAATGTGAGAGTGTCATCTTGGATCCTGTGCTTGCCTTTGTATCTCCAAAGGTCAGAGACTTGATGAAATCCTTCTTTGTTTATGTTTTGATGACAGGCTCTGGTCCCGACATGTATTCCAAGTGTTTTGCGACCCTTGGGGAGAAGCCTTCACCTACCTTTGGTTATTTCATCTTTGGCTCCCTGAACGATCATCTAATGGTTGGATTTCTTGGTGGCATTGTTTCTGCAATTGAAATAAACCTTCATAAAATTTGTAAAGAACAAAACTGGAAAAATATATGAATTGTAAACATGTAAAAATCTATAGACATGGATACATACCTATAAATCTTGCTAAACCTGATTATTTGATACTCACGGGATCTCTGAAGCTTTCGAATTGCTCGTTTCGACTCTTTGGATGATCTGAATTTCATTGCACGTAGAATGATTCCACTTACAACGACTCAAGATAATTTAAACCAGTGAAGAACTTATCATGTCACATCAGCCATTTAATTTGGGTGATGAGTGAAATTTAAACAAATATGCCACCGAATCTTTGCAACTTAAATTCTTCACAGGGTGACGGAGGAGGTGCGAGGGTGATGTGGTCTATCGGTGATTTCAAACGACCTTGTTGATTGGTGCACAAGGTAGAAACTAATACAGGATTTGGTATTAATTAGACCCTTAAATGCACAAAATCTAATCGTATCTAATGCTAAAACGTCCCATCGTGCCACTTTCCCAGTGGATGGATTGGGGATCGGGGATACGCTACGAACGTTTTCGTTGATGTCCCTCGCAAAAGCTCTGACGTTGATCAATCTCATCGTACAATGCTGTCATGGAAAAGTTGACTTGGAGGTGTGACTTGGGCCTAGGGAACCAAGAATGACTCGGGGTAAAACTAGACCGTACGGTTCTCAAATCTGGAAAAGACATGTGGCATTGAAGACTGGCGACTGAACACATGTATTAATCGGGGTTTGGATTTACTTTAAAATTGTGTGTTCTAAAACAAAAATGGGCTTGCCGATTCTAAAAGGTATCGAGGGTGGGCGATCAACGATAAACCTATCACATTTTTCTTTGGAATGGATTCCTCAAAAAAGTCTTGATGCCAAAATGCTTCGGGGATCAACGATCGAGAAAACTCTTTAGCATGGTCACAAAGTTCGTTACTGTTAATATTATGGTAGCCGCGGGAGGTATTTACCTCTACATGTGAACCTGACGAGAATAGAAGACTCCGGGAAGCAAGAGATACCCTAATGAATTGGATAATAACCCTAGAATCCTTGTCGGCTCAAGAATATAATTTATATTAGGCTA
>ML789327.1:605983-621046 GCA_009831015.1 Picea engelmannii
ATATATATATATAGTTAAGGAATGAAAAAGTTATTGGAGAAACTTTAACATACTATTATGGATTTTTCTCAAGCCTGTAGAGGCCAATCTCTAGTAGTGTAGAATATATATATATATATATATATATATATATATATATATATATATAGTTAAGGAATGAAAAATTTATTGGAGAAACATTAACATACTATTATTCGTGTTAATGAGATATGTCATAAGGAAAACACACACACACACACACACACACACACACAGTTGTGATCTGCAGAAAAATGGTTCTATATGTCTACAATTTCAACTTCATGAGTATGTGTAACATATTGCGGTGGTTCATAAAAAAAAGACATATTGAAAAAGGAAAAAATGTTGATTTTGTTATGGTTTATGCAATTCATTCCACCGGCTTGGTTACTTTGAACCTATGTTTGACACATACACATAGGATGATAGATGACACATAATAGGTGAGAGGTTAATGAGATAATTGTTATTGAACATGAGCATGTTCTTTTGAAATTCAATTTTTCCATGTGTTAACTACCTACCTACACTTTGAATTTCACTTCATAAAAACACACATGCTATTTCAATTCACAAAAATGTGTGCACTATATTGATCACTTTAATGAGGTTTAAAACTAGTAACCCTCCCTAGTGTTGGAATTGTCTTGATCTGGGACACATTAGACAAATTATACACACCTATAGAAAATAATAGTTTTCTTACTATAATGTGCAAGATGCAAAGGGAATGGTACACTTAATCGCCCACTCATAAACAAGGAGACCAAGGAAAAAGAAAGACTAAATTACTCATTGTGGGTTCAATTAATTGAGGTTGTCTCTACATTACTAAGGGACTAGCAATGCTATGGGATCAACATCAAGGGAATCAAGAATGAGCCCCCATTTTACATGACTACCCAATTGATTGCTAAACATAGTAAAGTCCATAAAGGAAAATCAATCTTTATGGAGGAGAGATTCAAAGACAAGATTGAGAAATGGTATCTTCACGTTGAGTGAAATATTAGGTCATAACCAAAGATCAAGATGACTTTGAAAGGTTAGATCTCATATTTTAAAAATGCTCATTTGAAAAGAAATAAACCTAAATTTAGAGAACATGAGGTTTGTTGGATTACTGAGAGGGGGGGTGAATCGGTAATGATCAATTATAATACTCTTAACCACAATTTATTCTTCAACAACATTCAACAATTTATCATTAACATTCAATATATCATCAGTAATATAATCATAAACAACATCGCATCACAATAGATACACAGTACACCAGTATTTATGTGGAAACCCAAATGGGAGAAAACCACATAATGCTTTTCTTATATATCTATCAAAATAAAACATTCATTGGAAGCACCAACTTCCGATTCTCTAGCTACAATTGGAAGGAGGCTCCAACCCCCTATTCTTAGGCTGCAACCTAAAGGAAGCTACAAATCCCTAATTCTCTGGTTCCAACCAGAAGGAGGCTACAACTCCTAGATCCTCTACTTACAACTAGAAGGTGACTACAACCACCTTTCCTTGCCTCGTCCTGCCACCATGAAATACAAATGTAGACCAATTGTCACAGACTATCCCACTGTCACTACCACAAGCTATGTCACTGTCACAACTATATCACTGTCACTACTCTGTTACTGTCACTATCTCTATCATTGTCACAACTGTTTAATTGTCATTGTCACTATCTCATCAACCTGTATCAGATCATCAACCAACTAAACTTGCACCATACCATGCATCAAGTGTATACCAACATACATACTATCTCATTCATTAATCATAAACCAAAATATACATCAACAATGAGTAGTGAATCATGAACAAGAGCATCAACCATGTACAACCTATGTCATATATCATACCATCAACGATATGCATATCTGTACCATGTCATCAATGAAACATCTCAAAGACCCATTGTATGTTCCTCATGCATATGTCACCATACAACATGAATAACCATCAACCATGCACAAGCAACTAAATAATGTGAACTATAAGAACCATATCAATGATGTACCATACATAAGAGTGCTTCTCACTCATCCAACTAACCAACATATACCTGATTCGAATTTAGCAGGAAGACGACATAATACACAAATAACCATGAATAAAAAGATGCAACAGAAATAACACTTCATTTCATTAATATCAAAGAACTGCAATTTGTTTAGAGACAAAATAGAAATAAACTAGCTAGGGCACTAGTAGCTTATCTATGAAAAGAGATGTGGTGGCTACCGGCCTCTAAAATCTATGTTACAATGAGGCTCAAAGGCCTATATATTATTGAGAAACAATGGAAACCCTAAACATCCAAAAACCTAACCCTAGGAGATGAAACACCAGAATATGGGCCCCGTTGGGGTAAATTGGTACATCAATTTCCCGGGGCCGTAACTTTGTCATACCGTCTTTGTTTGACGCACATGATACATCGTTAGAAAGATCTATCCAAGGAATACAATTGTTGACAACGAATATCATAGTTCGAAACAGACTAATATTCGTCGGAGTTTGATGCCCAAAAAACATTGTTTAGGGCCTCAAAACAACTCTGGAAGTTCAAGACACGAAAAACTGCCAAAAATAGTAAATTGTGCTACAATTAAGGAAAATGAAAAACTGAAAGAAGAAACGGTGGGGGTCCAAGTGGAATAGGTGGGTGGACACAAATACCCACCTGGATCATTCCTCCCCCTTTAGGAAGCAATGGTCCCCATTGCGTTGAGTTCCTCCATGAGATGAGGAAGCTTCTGTTGAACTTGGTCCCTGGTGAGACATTTGCCCTAGTGAAGGAGTTGGCCTACTTTGACAACTTGATATAGCTGGATCCTTTGCTGGCGAGTGTTCTTGATTTTTGTATCCATAATCCAATTAGTTTTGTCTTGTTCCATGCATTCTGGGTTCAACTCTATTGGTGTGAGTTGTTCTGCCATGTCCGATGTGTCTAGTAGAGGTGGAAAGTAAGGCCGAAGGCAGTCCACATTGAACACTGGGTGAAGACCAAGGAATGGTGGGATACTAAGCTCGAAGTAATTTTCCCCTACATCCTTGGTGATGGTGTATGGACCATATCAGAGCAGGTGAAGCTTGTAGTGGGGTCCAGTTAGGCACTCCTTCTACATATGTAGCCACAATTTGTCGCTTACCTGGAAGTTGTGTTGCACCTGATGTTGATCATGTCACTTATTGTACTTATCATTGGCTCTTTCCAATATGTCATTTGGAGAATGTGATGAATGTGCTCAATGAAGTTGTTCTCCTTGGAAAATTCAGACTGGACATGAGTCGAATAAGCTTGAGTAGCTGCAAATGGTATGGCTACGTCAATGGGACAAAGTGGTTGGAATCCCAAGCCCACCTGAAAGGGGTTGTGGTCAGTTGAGCTGTGGAGGGCCCAGTTATAGATATGTTGTACATAGGGGAGGCTCTCATCCCATGTGTGTGGATTATTTGAGTTATACATGTGAAAAATGTGCACGATCATCCTGTTGACGACCTCTGTCTGGCCATCAGTTTGGGTATGGAAAGTTATGGACTTGGTGAGATTGGTTTCGAGCATTGACCAGAGGCTGGTCCAAAATGTATTGAGGAACCTGTTGTCCCGATCTGAGATGATAGACTGTGGGATCCCAAAGTGTACCCACACTCATTCAAAGAAGAGTTTAGCAGTGGCATCTACTGTGATATTCTTCTTCCAGGTTTCCATAATGGCCATCTTTGAGAATCTGTCAATGACCACAAAAACACAGTCGTTTCCATGCTTATTATAAGGAAGGCTCGACATGTAATCCATGGAGATGGATTCGCAAGGTCGAATATGGGTAGGAAAGGAAGTATAGAGACCTTGCTTCTTGATGGTTGGTTTGGAAATGGTGCAAGCAGTGAAAGATGTTGTACTTCCCAACATCCTATCGAAGGTTTGGCCAATAGAAATACTTCTGCAGTATTCCCACTATTTTATCGATCCCAAAATGCCCAGTGACCTGACTATAGAGTGCTTCCCAAATCATCTTTGTACACTCACTTGAGGGAACACAAAGGTGTCCGAGGTGACATAGTAGTGGATCCTGGAGGTGAAATTTAGAACTTTGTTACCCTCCAAGAGCGTCTTGTATCTACGGCCAAAATATGGATCGTTCTTGTAGAGAAGAGGCCAATCAAAAGTCTCATTCCCACAAGAGTTGAGCACAGTGGTTATCACCACAATCGGTGCTTGGCTGAGGCAGTCTGCAACATTATTGGTTCTACGTCCCTTCTTGTACTTAATGTTCAATTGAAAATGTTGCATATATATGGACAACTTCTTATGGCGATAGTTATGAAACTTCCCTTGTGTCTGTATGAACTGTAGAGGTCAATGGTCTATGTGGATGAACGTTTCCTTCCCCAAAATGTAATGCTTTCATTGTCGGCAAGCCTCCAAAATGGAATACATTTATTTGTCATAAATGGGATACTTTCGGATTGTGTTGGACAATGTTGGACTATGATATGCCACTAAATGATCCTATTGTGTAAGAACTTCCCCAATAGCATATTCAAATGCATCTGTCTCGATATCAAATGGTTGTTGCAAGTCTGGTAATGTGATCACTAGGGCACAGGAGAGGCGATGTTTCAATTCTACGAATGCCTTCTGTTGAGATTTCGACCAAAAGAATTTTTCTTTCGCTCCTCCCTTGGTAACTTGACTCAAGGGCCAAGTGCTATGAGATAATCCCAAGACGAACCTGTGGTAGAAATTAGAAAGACCCAGAAAGTTGCTAAGCTCTGTTAGAGTGGTCGGGGCTGGCCAATCATGGATAACTTGGATCATGGTTGGATCCACATGCACCCCATGCTCATCAATACTCGGCTCAAGAATATAATTTATATTAGGCTATTAGCCTCCAAGAGAAGAAGTCAGCCAGAATTAATAATAATATACTGAACAGAAACCTACCCAGAAGGAGAAGTCGGCCCCAGTAAACTGGCAGGATTACTATAAATACAGGGTGCCAGTTTCTCATTTGTCATATCTCAGGACTACAGTTTTCCCAGTTGGTGCGCACTGCAGTTCTGGCTGGTGTGCAGGTTTGGAGGAGGGTTGCAGGTGCAGCTGCAGCAGCAGCAAGTTTCAGTATTTGGCTTGGATATCTCTTGGCTAGGGTTTGGACTATCTGATTAGCTTTTTGTGATGCGCTATCCTTGGGGAGAGATGCGTTGCTCTTTGTTTGGCTATCTAGCCTAGGGTTTGCTTCCGGAGGAATTCTCAGGTCAAGGTTAAGGTGCTCGGAGGGAGGGTTCGGCCTGTGGTTGGGAGACGAGGGTATCGTCGTGGTAAAACGAGCACACCATCTTATATATTCTAACAGTTACAATCCTTTTCGATTTTCCCCGATTCTGATAACTACGTAGGGTATCGGCTATCGGAGATATCGTTTCTTTCTTTGTTAATGTATATTCCCCTTGTCTTTTATCACTGCCGAAGAGGAATCCAATATCGATGATTTCTTTATGAAAAACTTTGGAGCAAACAAAACTTCCTTTTGCCAATGCCAATGGAGATCAGTGCTCAGTGACTGAGGTTTCCTGAGTGTCTCTTTTCCTTATTTGAATGCCTTCCGATGTCGAATATGAGTATTTTGGGTGAAGTGTTTTGGATTTTGATTCTTTATCCAGGCATTAAGCCTTTTTTAAAGTCACGGGGTTTCATAAGTTCAAACAGACCTGAAAATCTAATGAGAGTCATGATAATAAGAAAAGGAAAAATATTTTCAAACAAATTGGAGTCAAAACAGACAATGCAAAGATCAAGTGGTACCCAAAAAGTAAAAAAATGACATAGGAGTTTTTAGGGTGTGTTGAGTGCTCAACAGGCTCAACCCAGGTTGAAACAAGCTTGCTCGAATGGTGGAAGCTTATCTCTGAGAAGAGATGTGATGGCTACCCTCATTCACAATAAGATGAGTACAATGAGGCTCTGAAGTCCGTTTTACAATAAGCATGAAAGAAAAAACCCTATACATAAAAAAAACTAACCCTAGGATATGTAGCGCCAAAAGTCATGTGGACCCCATTGGGGTAAGTTAGTACATCAACTTCCCGGGGTCATAACTTTTGCATATGATATCCGTTTAGGGTGCACAATACCTCGTTGGAAAGGTATTGACGAGGATATTCAATTAGGTGTCTCAATGAGATTCTTCAACCTCCATTGAGGTGACTAATCATGAAAAAGCTTCATTTAGGCCCTCAAAATGGCCTCGAAAGTTTAGAAACTGAAAAACTACTAAAAATAGTAAGTTGCCAAAGAACTGTTTTGAGCCAGTTGGACAAGGTGGGTGACCACCAAGATCCTCCTGGATCAATTTCTCAATGTAGGGGAAGGTTCATATCCAAAGTGATCATGAAGAGTGAATAATATGAAGAGGAGGATGTGCAATGACATCAAATGAAGATGGAGATGACAATTTTTTATGGAAGCTGAGACCTAAAGGAATTGAGAAAGTGGATTTATGAAATGCACTAGTATTTTGAGTGCAATGAAATTAAGGACCCACAGAGAGTGGATATTTCCTATGGAATATTGAGGATCCATGCATATGATTGGTGGAAACAATTAAAGAGGGAAAAATTGGAGAGACAATGATAAGATCTATAACTAGGAGAAGATGGTCACCAAGTTTAGAGGTAAGTTTGTAAACTGATTATACATTGAAAATGAAGAGAAGATTAAATAAATTGAAGAAAAATATTAGATGTGTCGAATACTATTTTGAATAATTTTGTAGCATGACCATGCAAGTTGTTTTTTCATGATATAGTGATGAAAACATCATGTGTAGTTTGTGGATAGATTAAATTTGTCCATTAAGAGGAAGATAATTTCATAAAAGATGTGATCACTAGAAGTGGCTTATCATTTTTCCTTGAGAATTTAGAAGGTGAAAATGAAGCAAAAATATAAAAATAGTCAATGAGAGGATAATGAAAATGAAATTCTCATAAATGTGGTTACAAAGAGTGTTCATTGTGAAAGTGGGTGCACATTGTTGAGGAAAATGATGAGGATAGTGTGTGTGAAATTTATGTTACGGGTAACATGCCAAAGGAGAGTGCAAAAGAATGATTTGCAATAAGACTACAATGAAAATATGGAGGTAAATGAGTCTATGTAGTAAACTCAAGAAGTAGTAGAGAGTAGCATTTTTCTCAAGATATTGATGAAACAATGGGTGATGTTGTAGAAATAATAAGAGTTGTAGATGAGCGATATTGTGGTAGTAGAGTTGCAAGGGAGATATGTTGTATCAATGAGTGGTGTTGTAGTATATGGTCATATAATTATAGAAGAGAGTAGTCTTAATGTGGTAGAGTTGCAAGGAGATGATATTATTGTAGATGTAACAATGAAAGAGATGAAAATGAGAATGTTTGATTCCCATGATGTTTTGTGAGTTGAATTTGTTGTAGGTGAAATGAATTCTGAACTAAAAGAAAGCAAAGGAGATCAAGACAAATAAAATATGCAATAGTTCTAGCAGGAAGAGTGTGAAAGAGAGTAAATACGCAACAAACAAGCAACATAATGAAGATTATTACAATAGAAGAATGGTTCTAGTAAAACAAAAGTAGAATGAGGAGATACTTATGTAGAAAACATTAGTAGAGTTCATTGATAAATTGGTAATGGTGTGGAATAAGGAGGATGGGGATATAATAAGCACCAATGAGGAGAAGTTGTTTGAGGTGATGAGCCCATTGGGTGAGATTTTTAATAGATTCTAAAGGTGGATCATTTGCAGTAATCTAGAGAAGAGATAATGCTAATTATAATGAAAGTGAACCAAGTGCAGAAGATGGAAAAGTTTAGAGAAAGTGGGAGCAATTATTTACAATTGAAAATTGCAATGGAGTGGATTATGAAGAGGAAGGAGAAGGGTTGAATGGTGAGAGTCAAATAATGAGTGGTTTAGAGTGTGGAAGAGGTGAACAGAGAAATAAAGAAAACATGATGAAATTCAACTATTATTGATTTATCAATGATCCTATACAAACAATTCTCACATTTTCCAACCAGGGAGTTTGATGTAGGAGCATCCATAACATTGTAGTTATCGTGTACATTTTCTTACATTTGCCTAGTTTTGGTTTTAATTTGTGATTAAAGACAAAAGAAAAAACATCAATTGTAATGTAGCAAAATGCTTATTATCCTTAGTGATTTTTTTCAACCATTGGAATACAAAGCTTCATATTAGGAATTTGAATAGTTAGAGTAGTTGTAAGGCCAAAAGGGAAGGAGAAAAAACATACATATGAAGTTTGTAAATAAGGAAAAGGCCTTGGGCTCTCTTTTGATATGGGTTGTGTAGTGTGGATAGCTATGGGTTTCAGACACCTATGCATAGACAATGTGATTGTAATGGAGGCCCAAGAGCTTAGCTAATCTATTTAATAAATAGTGAAAAATTGTTGTTGTGGTTATTTTTGTTGAATGCTTTATTATTGTGGTGTATTTATGCTTGTTTCAGTTGATTGTAGAGTATGGAGGTTCTTTGATTAATATTAGAATTGCCATGTTTATATAAATTGTGGAGAAATTATGTTTTGTGCATGTGATATTGTAGGGGGTCACAGCCTCATTGCATCCATTGAGGTATCTCACAAATTGCATATGTTTCATCTCCTCCACATTAGAGTTTCCATTTTGTTGATGGGTTTTTTTGTATAGTGTGTTCTAGTTGATTTCTAATGAGAGACAACAAGAAATTGGGAGTTTAACTTCATCAAACACATAAGATTTAATCTAGGGTTTAGAGGAGGAGAAGGAGAAAAACATGTACACCTCTCCCACGAAATATTATTCAAAGTAATAATTGATATGAAGGAACATGAGGAGGAGAAAATTTAACTCTAAGTAGTGTGCACACATTACAAACAAGAACCTTCTTTACCTTATGATGTAAATTCTAGATCTATTTCAAGTGACTGAGAAAGAAAACTTATAATCTAGTTGATATATTTAATGTGAAACACAATGAATTCAAGTAGGAGCATCAAATCAACACAAGTAGTTGGTGGAGTTGTTTCCAAGGAGATGTGGTGAATGTGGTGATTCCATTAATAAGAAAAAAATATTACATCTATAAGATCTATACATTTTCTATGATGAAGGTTCTAAGTTCCTTTAATGTTTCTCCAACACATTTCATTTTCTATGATGAAGGTTCTAAGTTCCTTCTCCTTATGGCTCATTCCTCTCAAAAATGTTTCTCTAACCTAATTATCTTCGTTATCTTTAACAATCCTCTTCTCTTCGTTAAAAACAAAACTCCATAATCAACAACCTTTTAATTAATAATAAAAAAAACAATTTGAGAAAACCAAACGACATTGTAATTATTTATTTTCATTTTTAACATTATTAATAAATACTCCATCTTCCACAAGGTAATTAGATCATTAAAAACAAAGCTCCATATTCAACAACCTTTTAAATAATAATAAAAATATCAATTTGAGACAACCGAACGACATTGTAATTATTTATTTTACATCTTTAACATTATTAATAAATACTAATAAGATATTCAAAATTTTCCATCTAAATTTATTTATAATTTTATTTTATCAAATAAAATATCATTACCCCACACACATATAACCAGCCTCATGCATCAAAATGATATTACCTAGCGACATGTACGAAAGTGATAGTGCCCGCCAATAATTGCATACACTTTTTGATTCATAGTATCAAATTCAATTACTCATTTGTTTTTAGTTTATCAAAACGATACGACTTATTATCATCACCCATATGCAGTAAAGTGAAACTACCAATAATTGAGGAGGCTTTTGTTTTGTGGTATCAAACTCTATTTGCTCATTTATCGTTATAAGTGGCTTTTCTTCATCAACATTACAATAATGCTTTCACCATGACTACATTATTATTTTCAATGTTGAATTATCAAATTGAACACCGTGTATTTAATAATAATAAAATATAATTATATGAAAGAGAAGTGTGTTGATAAATTAAAATAAAAAAACATAATTTTGTTTATTTATTTAAATAATTATTTTTTATTTTACAATTTAGATTGTAATGTGGTAAAGATGTGAAATCTTCATCCTTAATTAAGGTGATATAAGTGACATTAAATAAACCAAGTAATATAATTAAAAAAATTAAAACATAAAAAAGTATATTAATATTTTTAAATTAAAATATTTTTAATAGATGTAATATTTGAGACTAATATTTTTAGAAATGTTTGACGGAAGATTAAAAAAAATGTAAAAGAATTTTATAATTTAAACCATTTAAAATTAAAAGCAATATACTCTATCCAATTTTCCTATTTGATAAAGATATTTTATCTATTGAAAGTATGGTTATGATTAGGTATCTAACGTATAAGAATAATATAACTCACATGAAAGATAAGAAGCTGAGAATTTACAACACAATGAAGAAATAGAGAATACGAGAAAAAACGATTTACTATAAAGAGATGATTAACCCCAAACTAAGAGATCAAAAATATGTTTATGTCATACCTTTATAATGAAACATAGAGTTGGACAAATCCTAAAAGACTTTGTGATACTATGAGGGTGGAGGATGAAAAAACACTTTTCTTAGAATATCATGCATAAATCATAAAAGGTTTTGTGATACTATAAGGGTGGAGGATGAAAAAATGATTTTCTTAGGATATCATGCGAATGCCTACATTAAATTTCAATTGGAAAACATTTGAACATTACCAATATTTATAACTTGTGGAGATTTAAGGGTGAGTGCAAGTTAATGATGGTCTCTTTTGACATGTTAAATCTAGTAAAAAAATGAAAAAAACATGCATTTTGGGTAAGAATATGAAATGTAGAAAATTGAATAGTCTTTCCAAATTTATAATTTTTATTTGTTAAAAATTTTCATTCCTATATCAATTTTGATATTTTATAGAGTTGACATTTTATTTCTTTTAGAGAGTATAAGATATATGTATATCTTGGTACAACATTTGAGTACTTAAATGATGCAATCGATATATAAAAATTGATATACATGTAGAGGACAATGAGTATTAGCATAGGGCTATTTTTCCAAAAAAAAAATAAAAAAAATTGTATTTATTTTAAATCAATGAAACTAACAAACCTTGAAATTAGTATGTCCATTGTTGATGCAAAATTTTAGAGTTTCAATCCAATGAAAATGGCTTTTTTTAAGGCGTGTAGAGGCCAATCTCTAATAGTGTAGAATATATATATATAGTTAAGGAATGAAAAAGTTATTGGAGAAACTTTAACATACTATTATGGATTTTTCTCAAGCCTGTAGAGGCCAATCTCTAGTAGTGTAGAATATATATATATATATATATATATATATATATATATATATATATAGTTAAGGAATGAAAAATTTATTGGAGAAACATTAACATACTATTATTCGTGTTAATGAGATATGTCATAAGGAAAACACACACACACACACACACACACACACACAGTTGTGATCTGCAGAAAAATGGTTCTATATGTCTACAATTTCAACTTCATGAGTATGTGTAACATATTGCGGTGGTTCATAAAAAAAAGACATATTGAAAAAGGAAAAAATGTTGATTTTGTTATGGTTTATGCAATTCATTCCACCGGCTTGGTTACTTTGAACCTATGTTTGACACATACACATAGGATGATAGATGACACATAATAGGTGAGAGGTTAATGAGATAATTGTTATTGAACATGAGCATGTTCTTTTGAAATTCAATTTTTCCATGTGTTAACTACCTACCTACACTTTGAATTTCACTTCATAAAAACACACATGCTATTTCAATTCACAAAAATGTGTGCACTATATTGATCACTTTAATGAGGTTTAAAACTAGTAACCCTCCCTAGTGTTGGAATTGTCTTGATCTGGGACACATTAGACAAATTATACACACCTATAGAAAATAATAGTTTTCTTACTATAATGTGCAAGATGCAAAGGGAATGGTACACTTAATCGCCCACTCATAAACAAGGAGACCAAGGAAAAAGAAAGACTAAATTACTCATTGTGGGTTCAATTAATTGAGGTTGTCTCTACATTACTAAGGGACTAGCAATGCTATGGGATCAACATCAAGGGAATCAAGAATGAGCCCCCATTTTACATGACTACCCAATTGATTGCTAAACATAGTAAAGTCCATAAAGGAAAATCAATCTTTATGGAGGAGAGATTCAAAGACAAGATTGAGAAATGGTATCTTCACGTTGAGTGAAATATTAGGTCATAACCAAAGATCAAGATGACTTTGAAAGGTTAGATCTCATATTTTAAAAATGCTCATTTGAAAAGAAATAAACCTAAATTTAGAGAACATGAGGTTTGTTGGATTACTGAGAGGGGGGGTGAATCGGTAATGATCAATTATAATACTCTTAACCACAATTTATTCTTCAACAACATTCAACAATTTATCATTAACATTCAATATATCATCAGTAATATAATCATAAACAACATCGCATCACAATAGATACACAGTACACCAGTATTTATGTGGAAACCCAAATGGGAGAAAACCACATAATGCTTTTCTTATATATCTATCAAAATAAAACATTCATTGGAAGCACCAACTTCCGATTCTCTAGCTACAATTGGAAGGAGGCTCCAACCCCCTATTCTTAGGCTGCAACCTAAAGGAAGCTACAAATCCCTAATTCTCTGGTTCCAACCAGAAGGAGGCTACAACTCCTAGATCCTCTACTTACAACTAGAAGGTGACTACAACCACCTTTCCTTGCCTCGTCCTGCCACCATGAAATACAAATGTAGACCAATTGTCACAGACTATCCCACTGTCACTACCACAAGCTATGTCACTGTCACAACTATATCACTGTCACTACTCTGTTACTGTCACTATCTCTATCATTGTCACAACTGTTTAATTGTCATTGTCACTATCTCATCAACCTGTATCAGATCATCAACCAACTAAACTTGCACCATACCATGCATCAAGTGTATACCAACATACATACTATCTCATTCATTAATCATAAACCAAAATATACATCAACAATGAGTAGTGAATCATGAACAAGAGCATCAACCATGTACAACCTATGTCATATATCATACCATCAACGATATGCATATCTGTACCATGTCATCAATGAAACATCTCAAAGACCCATTGTATGTTCCTCATGCATATGTCACCATACAACATGAATAACCATCAACCATGCACAAGCAACTAAATAATGTGAACTATAAGAACCATATCAATGATGTACCATACATAAGAGTGCTTCTCACTCATCCAACTAACCAACATATACCTGATTCGAATTTAGCAGGAAGACGACATAATACACAAATAACCATGAATAAAAAGATGCAACAGAAATAACACTTCATTTCATTAATATCAAAGAACTGCAATTTGTTTAGAGACAAAATAGAAATAAACTAGCTAGGGCACTAGTAGCTTATCTATGAAAAGAGATGTGGTGGCTACCGGCCTCTAAAATCTATGTTACAATGAGGCTCAAAGGCCTATATATTATTGAGAAACAATGGAAACCCTAAACATCCAAAAACCTAACCCTAGGAGATGAAACACCAGAATATGGGCCCCGTTGGGGTAAATTGGTACATCAATTTCCCGGGGCCGTAACTTTGTCATACCGTCTTTGTTTGACGCACATGATACATCGTTAGAAAGATCTATCCAAGGAATACAATTGTTGACAACGAATATCATAGTTCGAAACAGACTAATATTCGTCGGAGTTTGATGCCCAAAAAACATTGTTTAGGGCCTCAAAACAACTCTGGAAGTTCAAGACACGAAAAACTGCCAAAAATAGTAAATTGTGCTACAATTAAGGAAAATGAAAAACTGAAAGAAGAAACGGTGGGGGTCCAAGTGGAATAGGTGGGTGGACACAAATACCCACCTGGATCATTCCTCCCCCTTTAGGAAGCAATGGTCCCCATTGCGTTGAGTTCCTCCATGAGATGAGGAAGCTTCTGTTGAACTTGGTCCCTGGTGAGACATTTGCCCTAGTGAAGGAGTTGGCCTACTTTGACAACTTGATATAGCTGGATCCTTTGCTGGCGAGTGTTCTTGATTTTTGTATCCATAATCCAATTAGTTTTGTCTTGTTCCATGCATTCTGGGTTCAACTCTATTGGTGTGAGTTGTTCTGCCATGTCCGATGTGTCTAGTAGAGGTGGAAAGTAAGGCCGAAGGCAGTCCACATTGAACACTGGGTGAAGACCAAGGAATGGTGGGATACTAAGCTCGAAGTAATTTTCCCCTACATCCTTGGTGATGGTGTATGGACCATATCAGAGCAGGTGAAGCTTGTAGTGGGGTCCAGTTAGGCACTCCTTCTACATATGTAGCCACAATTTGTCGCTTACCTGGAAGTTGTGTTGCACCTGATGTTGATCATGTCACTTATTGTACTTATCATTGGCTCTTTCCAATATGTCATTTGGAGAATGTGATGAATGTGCTCAATGAAGTTGTTCTCCTTGGAAAATTCAGACTGGACATGAGTCGAATAAGCTTGAGTAGCTGCAAATGGTATGGCTACGTCAATGGGACAAAGTGGTTGGAATCCCAAGCCCACCTGAAAGGGGTTGTGGTCAGTTGAGCTGTGGAGGGCCCAGTTATAGATATGTTGTACATAGGGGAGGCTCTCATCCCATGTGTGTGGATTATTTGAGTTATACATGTGAAAAATGTGCACGATCATCCTGTTGACGACCTCTGTCTGGCCATCAGTTTGGGTATGGAAAGTTATGGACTTGGTGAGATTGGTTTCGAGCATTGACCAGAGGCTGGTCCAAAATGTATTGAGGAACCTGTTGTCCCGATCTGAGATGATAGACTGTGGGATCCCAAAGTGTACCCACACTCATTCAAAGAAGAGTTTAGCAGTGGCATCTACTGTGATATTCTTCTTCCAGGTTTCCATAATGGCCATCTT
>ML789327.1:629118-653671 GCA_009831015.1 Picea engelmannii
AGGAAACAACAAGGAGATTATCCAAGATGTGAAAACTCAGTTGTCCTCTAAATTTGACATGAAGGATCTTGGTGCTTCAAATTTCATTTTGGGCATGGAAATTAAAAGAGATCGAAAAAGGAGGAAACTCTGGTTAAATCAGAAAAAACATGTCGAGACAATATTGCAGAGGTTTAATATGCAGGAATGTAAACTGGTTAAGGTTCCTATTCCTGTTGGTGTAAAGTTATCTGCGGATCAGTGTCCCAAGACACATGAAGAAGAGGAGGACATGTCTCATGTTTCATATGCGAATGTAGTTAGCAGTTTGATGTATGCAATGGTCTGTACTAGAGCAGACATTTCACATGCAGTGGGAGTTTTGAGCAGATATATGTCAATACCATGGAAGGAGCATTAGACAGTAGTAAAAAGGGTTTTCAGGTATTTGCGTGGCACTGCTAGCTATGGATTGTGCTACGAAGGAAGACCTGGATTGGACAGAGTGGTTGATATACATGGCTTTGTGGATGCAGACTGGGCTGGAGATTTGGATCGTAGGAGATCCACAGACGGGTATGTGTTTAACCTATTGGGAGGAGCAATAAGTTGGATGAGCAAAAGACAGGCTGTAGTGGCACTTTCAACTACAGAATCTGAATACATGGCAACCACTCATGCAAGTAAGGAAGCATTATGGTTACAAATATTGTGTTCAGGTATTGGGTTGGTACAAGAAGCTGTAAGGATAGAGTGTGACAGTTAGAGTGCAATTTTCTTGGCAAAGAACCCTGCTTATCATTCAAAGACAAAGAACATTGATGTTCAATATCACTTTGTAAGAGACATGATTGAAGAAAAGAAAGTATCATTGATGAAGGTGGACACTTTGAAGAATTTTGCAGATTCATTAACAAAATCTGTGAGCAATGAGAATTTCTCTTGGTGTAGAGGATCCATGGGCATTGTTGTCCTAGATTGTTGACTATGTAACCCTGTAACCCCCTGTGTGCAAAGAAAACAACAAGTGGGAGAATGTTGGGTATGTGTTATATTATTTGCACGAGTAGTAGTCTCTGAGCATCTACGACGGGCATGCAGGGGGGTTAGAGGGGGGCGGAGACCCCCACGTGGGGGTTCGGGGGCAACGCCCTCGATTTTTTTTTTTTCGGGACGACATATTTCCGCCGGGACGACATATTTCCGGGACCACATGATATTAGGTGGTTTTTCGACACATGGTTTTTTGCCGATGGTTTTCTATTTATGGTTAAGGAATTAGGGTTTTGGACTAATACAGGTCATTGGGTTAGGGTTTTGGATGCAGCTGGCTCCTATATGTATATTGTATTGTAAACAATGTAACACAATGTATGAATATAATATATGCTGATTTTTCCCGGTTTGGGTTTTCAGGTGAAAAATCTCTGTGTAATGTTTGTATTTGCCATTGTATCTTTTCTATTCTTTTTTGAATATCCGTTTGCAGTAGATATTGTACAAGGTTAGAATTTACATGGAGGACCTGTCGAATGTGGTCGAGGTGCTCTCCCCAAGTCTGGCTGAAGATCAGGATATCATCTAAGTAAACTACTACAAATGAGTTGGTGAATGGCCGCAAGATGTCATCCATCATCCTCATGAAGGTTACAGGAGCATTCCCAACCCGAAAGGCATGACCAACCATTCAAAAAGGCCCTCCTTGGATTTGAAGTTAGTCTTCCATACATCGAACGGTTCGATTGGTACCTGGTGCTACCCGGAATTCAAGTTGATATTGCTAAAATATTTCACCCCTTTGAGTTGGTCCATAAGGTCATCAATCAGTGGGATCGGGTACCTATTTTGGAAATTGATCTTGTTCAACACTCGATAGTCAATAAAGAGTCTCCAAGTCCCATCCTTCTTCTGCACCAACATGATTGGGCTCCCACAGGGCAATGAACTTGGTTGGATGTGACCTTCCTACAGAAGCTCTTGAATCTGCATCTTGATTTCATCGTTCTCCATAATAGAGCACCGATATATTGGTCCATTGGGAAGCGACGCACTTGGGTTCAGATCGATGGGGTGCTTGGCCTAACACTGCAGAGGCACCCCTGTGAGTGAGGTGAAGATGTCCCAATACTCCTCCATGACCTTTTCCATTTGTTGTTGTCATGCAGAGGAGCCCTGTCTGGAGGTCATGGCCACAATCGTCTTCTTTCCCTAAGGGAAAATCATCAGGAAAACAAATTTCCCGGTTTGGAAATACCCTTACTGGATTGTTTTGCAATAACCAAAGAGATAGCGGTAGGCAGTGGTACCTCTGGTATCCTGTACAACTTATTTCCCAAGGTAACAATAACAATGTGAAGTCGAGACTCATACACGACATGTTGCCTCAACAAGTATGGTTGGCCTAATAATACATCAAAAACATCAACAGGAGCAATGTCACATAATACCTCATCAGTGAAGGGCTTGACATTGTAGGGAAGGTGACACTGTTGGCTGACGCAAAGATCCCATCCTTGGTGAAGCCACCTGATGGTGTACAACTGTGGGTGTGTTGTGGTCAGCAAGCCCAACTGCTTCATGACCTCTACTGAAATGAGGTTCTTTTGGCTTCCACTGTGGACAATGAACTATAGTGGGGAACCATTTACCCACATCTGGGAATGGAAGAGATGCTCCTCCTTCTTTGTATCTTTTGGTTCTTCCTTTTGGATCTTCATGGTGGCAACAATGGTGTTGGGATCCTTATCAATAATCTGCTTCCCTCTGTCATTCCCATTCTCGGGTTCTAATTTAGTGTCGGAGCATGCATCTAATTCAGAAGACTACATCTTAGCCACCAGTGACTGTTTGGCCCGACACTCACTTGTGTTGTGAGTGGATCTCTTGTGGAACTCACACCACTTTTCCATGTCCTTCAGATTCATGGTGATGTTATTTTCTTGTGGATTTGGTAGGTTTTATTGAGCCACCATTCCTTGGCTTTGTCCTTTATTCTACGGTTTAGGGGAACCTTTCGCTTGCTTTTGTTTTGCAGATCCAAAGTCTTGCTTCTTCTGTTTTAATTTCTGCTCAATCTTGGCAGCATACCAGTATGCCAAACCAAGCAAGGAGATATCGAGGAACTCCATTTCCTCCTGAATGCATCTGTGTAGACAACTGTGGTACTTTAGCACCAAATGTTTCTCCAAATCTTTGATACCCAAATTTGTGCGCAGGGTATGGAACAAATTCGTCAGCTCATGCACATTTTGGTCCCTTTGCTGCCGCAACATGGTCCATTGTATGTACTTGTCCTCATATCTCCCCACAAGATAATATTTTTCCTTGATGGTGTCTCATGAATAATTCCAAGTGGGTACAACCGAGAACAAATAGGGTTCCTCCTCGTCCTTTTTCTCAAAGTAGGTTTCCCACCAGTCCTTGACATGGGGGGCAATTTTGAGCAGTGAAAAAATAATCTTCTCCTGGTCGAAAAAGTCATGAACCGAGAAATATCCTTCTAATAGATTCAACCATCTATCTACGACATATGCATCTATTTGTCCATCAAATATGGGAATGATAAATTTTACTTGTACCTTAAAAGGGGTTGTGCCTCCACTATGGTTGTTGGATGTAGATGCACCGCCAGTGGGAAATCGTTGAAGGATCTTGGCGAAGTTATCCATCATCGCGTTCCTTTGTTTTTCAAGGGCCTCCTCGAGCAATATTTTTATCGGATATCCCGGTCCCTCATATTTCTTTTCATCCCCCATGTGTGGTCGTCAGGATTTCCGAGGCTGATCTTGCAAAGGTTCAACTAGATCGATCCCTAACTCCTTATACCCTGACCTCGTTGGGGACAGGCAAAGAAGGATCGAGAAAGATTAGACCGCTCTGATACCACTGATCCGAATTTATGCAGGAACACAACAAAATACACAAATAACCATGAATACAAAGATGCAGTGGAAATAACATTCATTTCATTAATATCAAAGAACTGAAATTTGTTTACAGACAAAATAGAAATAAACTAGCTAGGGCACTGGTAGCTTATCTATGAGAAGAGATGTGGCGGCTATAGGCCTCTAAACGCTGTGTTACAATGAGGCTCGAAGGCCTATATATTATTGAGAAACAATGGAAACCCTAAACATCCAAAAACCTAGCCCTAGGAGATGAAACGCCAGAATATGGGCCCTGTTGGGGTAAATTGGTACATCAACTTCTCGGGGCCATAACTTTGGTATACTATCTCTGTTTGACACATATGATACATCGTTAGAAAGACCTATCCGAGGACTAAAACTACTTTCCAACGAATATCATAGTTTAGAATATACTAATATTCACTAGAGTTTGATTCCCAAAAAACATTGTTTAGGGCCTCAAAACAGCTTTGAAAGTTCAGGACCCGAAAAACTGCCAAAAATAGTAAATTGTGCTACAATTAAGGAAATTGAAAAACTAAAAGAAACAATAGTGGGGGTCCAAGTGGAATAGGCTGGTGGCCACCAATATACACTTGGATCATTCCTCCCCCCTTAGGAAGAAATGGTCCCCATTGCATTGAGTTCCTCCATGAGATGAGGAAACTTTTGCTGAACTTGGTCCCTGGTGAGACACTTGCCCTGGTGAAGGAGTTGGCCTACTTTGACAACTCGATATAGATGGATCCTGTGATGGTGGGTGTTCTTGATCTGTGTTTCCATAATCCAATCACTTGTTTATGGTATAGGTTGATTACAGGTTGATGCATGGTTGATGCATTGTTCAGATTTATTGGTACAGGTTTACAACGATATATCTCACAGTGATAGTGTGAGAGTGGTTCCATCATTCTACTTCTACTTCAAGGTGGAAAGACGGGGAAAGGACAGGTGGTTGTATCTACCTTCCGGTTGTAGCCGGAGAACATAGGGGGTTGTAGCCTCCTTTTGGTTGTAGCCAGAGAATTGGGGAGTTGGTGCTTCCCTCAGGTTGTAGCCTGAGAAACTAGGGGGTTGGAGCTTCCTTCTAGTTGCAGCTGGAAAACAAAGAAATTTGGTGCTTCCAATGAATGTAATTCTTCAAGACATATAAGAAAAAGAATTCGGTGGTTTTCTCCCGATTTGGGTTTCCACGTAAAACACTGGTGTACTGTGTATGCATATGATTGTTCATTTGTTCATTGCTTATTTACTCTGCAGTTATTGGATAATAATTCTTCATTGATATAACACTTGGATTATATGGTTAAAAGGGGTTAAATTGCTCTATTACTGATTTACCCCCCCTCTCAGTAATCCAACAATTGCTATCAGAGCAAGGTTCCTTCAGGAAACATTTTAACCACTAGAAGGAGATCATGGATTATTCTGAGAATGGAGTATGAATGTTTAATGGTCAGAATGGTTTTAAGTATGAGATGTGGAGCAGAAGGACAAAAGTATTTTTACAGGCACAGGGACATTATATTTGGCTATCAGTTGTTACAGGATATGATACTTCAAAAAGGGCAAAGACTGCAACCAAGAAGGAATTGAAGAAGAATAACAAAATAGCAATGGATTTCATCTGGGAAGGATTACCTAAACCGGTAAGAGAAAAGGTTGGTAAATGTTCATCAGACAAATAACTTTGGGATAAGTTACATGACATATATTCTTCACCCATTGCAGATTCAGAAAATGCCAAAGAAGATGCAGATACATAACAAGAACAAATATGCTCATCATGTCAAACATATTCAGAAGAGGAAGAGTATGATGAAGCATAAGTTGATTACAAAGAAAAATTGATTAGTGCAATTAAATATCTAAGGAAAGAAAGAGAATAAAACAAGTCGTCCAAGAAAGAATTGATGAAGCAAAAGTAAAGTGTTTAAGGTTCTGAAAAGGATCAACAGGTCATCAAGAATTCAAGAGCTCAACTAGAAGAGGCCAGAAGAATTGAAAAAACTCTAGAATATCAAAAGAAATGTTTAGAAGACAACATAGCAACACAAAAGGAAGACGCAAAAAAGAGAGAAAAGATATTGATGGATCATCTCAAGGAAAGAACCAATGATTTAAACCAACTTGAGGAAGAGTTTGTTCAAGAAGAGAGAAGAATGGAAGAAGAAATAATTGCATTGAAAATCCAACTTGAAGAAGCAAAGATAATAGAAGAGGTCATGAAGTCTCAGATAATGTAGAAAGAAGAGGTTGAGAATCTTGAAGAAGAAGTTGTGACACTAAGAGTCAAAATCGACAAGCTCAACAAGAAAATTGAAGAGACAGAAACATCCATATCAGTTGTAGAGAATGAAGAGAAGCACTCTACGTTGCTAGAAAAGAAGAATGAAGAAAATAGAAAGAGTTATGCAGAAGTACTCAAAGGAAGGAATCATGGTCAACCAGAATCTAAGAAAACTATTGAAGATACATATTCAAGAATACCATCCATGTTCAAGCCACAAAAAAGATTCAATCATGATCATGATCAGTCAAAGAAAAAATTCAGAAGGACTACATCACAAAGAAGATCATTCACTCCCAGGTATGAAAATTTATTTTATGGTCATTTTTTTTATTGTACTATCTTTGGACATAAGGTTGCAGATTGCAGGGATTATAAAAGAAATGTTCAAGTAGACTGTGCCTATGTGGTCACACGTAACATTGAGTGTTACAAATGTCATAACTATGGACACATAGCCAGCGATTGTAGAAGAATGATCAATACTTCCATGAAAGAGAATACTGATATCAGATATAAGAAAGTATGGATGAGAAAATAGGAAGAACAGGTGAACAAATACTAGGTACCAGAGATCACAAGATTGACAATAAAACGAGATGAAGAAAATTCTACAGAGAAAAGGAAAGATGTTATATACATAAAGGTTTGGTAAATAATTGAAAAAAAGGAAGGACAGGTAAATAAGGAGCAGGTTCAAGAGATTGTACTTTCAGACATTGTAGTGAAAGATGAATCCACAGATAGAAAGAAAGAAGTCAGAGCTCAGAGAGATAATAAATCTACCAATGATGATGATGATGAATACACATCAGAGCAAGAATTGTTCTGAGCCATCCGGCTTAGAGACTCCCAAGTAATATGAATATTAGACGGGGGGAGTCTATGCGATAGTTGTGACAGACCAAAGAACCATCCTTCGAGCAGCTTGTAGAGTTTGAGAAGACATATTCAGAACAATCAGTTAGCATAAGTATAGTTTGATAGTATAATGATAAATGGGTTAGCATTATGGACAATTGTGCAAGTAGAGTCTTGGATAGTATGGACATAGATGGATTTGTAATAAGACTTAGAAGGTTTTAATAGATATATGATAGTGGACGAGAGCATGGATTCATAGATTGGTTCAAAGAGTGGTTCAAAGACAAAGGAACATTATCGTAATGGATGATAATTACACAGAAAATGGCTCAAACAATACTAATGGATTACAAATTGACAGATATTTTTTGGACACAGGTAGTGCATACATCAATTCACATTCAAAACAAAGTAATGCTTAGAAACAACATTGATAAAACTCCCTACGAGCTATGGAAAGGAAGACCAACAAATGTGAAGCACTTCAGAGTTTTTGGAAGCAAATGATACATCAAAAGAGAAGATGGCAGAATGGGAAAGTTTGACTCTCATGCAGACAAAGGACTACTTGTTGGTTATTGAAGTACAAGGAAATAATACAAGTGTTACAATCTAAGATTAAACAAAGTTGTGGAAAGCATCAACGTAACAATTGATGAAACAGGCAGACTAGAATCAAAGGAAGAAGAAAACAAATCAATGAAACAACTTTTCGAAGAAGAAGCTGAAAAAGAAGTAGAAGAGGAAGATGAAGATGAAGAGAATCTGACAGAAGCAGAAGAGCAAGTCCAACAAGTATCTCCAAAGACACCCAGTAAATGAGTACAGAAGAATCATCCTTCAGATCAAATTATCAGGGACAAAGATGCAAGAATTGAGACTAGAAGAAGAATCCGTTCACCATAACAAATACACCTAGCACTCTTATCTACAATTGAACCAAATGGTTTTGAAGAAGCCGGTAAGGATGAATTTTGGAATAAGGCCATGGATGAAGAATTGGATCAAATAAATAAAAATGACACATGGGAATTGGTTCCAAGACCAAAGAATAAGAATGTGATCAGCACAAAATGGGTTTTCAGGAATAAATTTAGTGAAGATGGACAGGTTATAAGGAACAAGGCTAGATTGGCATGTAAAGGATATGCACAGATTGAAGGAATTGACTTTGAAGAGACATTTGCCCCAGTTGCCATAATGGAAGCAATCTGTTTGTTTTTAGCTTATGCATGCCCCAAAAATGTTAAAGTATATCAGATGGACATAAAATCAGTTGTTATGAATGGGGAACTTGAAGAAGAAGTCTACATTGAACAACCAGAAGGATTTCAGTTTTCATAGAACACAGACTATGTGTGTAAATTAAAGAAGGCCTTGTATGGTCTAAAACAGGATCCTAGAGCATGATACTCCAGACTGGATAAGTATCTATAGTGGGCAGGGTTCAGAAAAGGAAGTGCACACAACAACCTCTACATCAAGGTAAGTCAAGGTAATATTTTATTAATTGAAGTTTATGTTGATGATATTATTTTTGGTAGTGATGATGACAGGTTAAGCCAAAAATTTGCAAAAGACATGCATAATGAATTGGAAATGTTGTTACTTGGAGAACTATCCTTCTTTCTGGGACTTCAGATACGTCAAAGCAACGAAGGAATTTTTATTTCTCAAACCAAGTATATCAGAGAAATGCTAAAGAGATTCGGAATGGAAGATTGCAAACTAGTTATCACTCCCATGCAAACCAGTTGTAAGTTGAGCAAAGATGATGATTTAAAGTCTACAGATCAGAGGTAATGTAGGTCAATGATTGGTAGGCTAATATATGTGACAACATCCAGACCAGATGTAATGCAGGCAGTTGGATAGGTGGCATGATTTCAAGCAGCACCAAAGGAATCACATGTATTAACAGTAAAGAGGATCTTCAGATATCTCAAAGGAACATAAGAGTTTGGATTATGGTATCCAAAAGGAAAATATCTATCACTTATTGCCTACACAGATGCAGATTGGGCAGGTTGTATTGATGAGAGACAGAGCACCAGTGGAGCAACGTTCTACTTAGGTGAGTGTTTGGTATCATGGCTAAGCAATAAACAATCATCGGTATCTCTATCTACAGTCGATGAAGAGTATATTGCAACAACAACATGTTGTACACAGGTTCTTTGGATGAAACAAACTTTGACAGATATAGAGGTTGAGTATGATGAGCCCATTCCAATATATTGTGATAATACAAGTTCCATCAGTATCTCAAAAAACCTAGTGATGCACTCCAATACTAAACACATTCCAATCAGGTATCACTTTCTACGGGAACAGGTTGTAGAAAATAACATCAGAGTTGAGTATGTGGGCACAAAAGAACAAGTGGCAGACATCTTTACAAAACCACTTCCATGGGAAGCCTTTGAATATATTCGCCAAAGACTTGGAGTTATTTCTACTCCAAAAATGAATTCTTTTTGAATGCTTATCTTATATGTCTTAGATGTACACGAGGAAGCACCATAAGACGACAATCTGTTAGGGGGAGAAACCCCGGATGGAAAGATACCTTTGCCATTGATGACAAAGGGGGAGAGATTTATTAGATGCAGAGGACAAAGGCATGGTTCCAGAAGGAACAGATTTATCAGATGCAGAGGACAGAGGCATGGTTCCAGAGGGAGCATGAGTGATATGATTTCAGTGTTTTATCAGAGTGTTGTCATCCATGATAAAGGGGAAGATTGTTGATTAAGGTTGGTTTTCATTGTTTTCAACCCTTGAAGAAAGACCCATACCACAAAGGATTGGGTAATGGACCCAATATTGTTTGATGTAAATATGACTCATTATTGTTTTTTCATTGTTGATAAGAAGTAAATATGGATGAACTCCAAAGTGGTCCCCTTATGGTGAAAGCCCTCATGGGAATATGCTTTATGGAGTAAGAGAACCCATGCTTAATTGTGGAATAATGAGATGAAGGAAATTGAATTTGTTAGGGAAAATATACTATATGGATAGTTCTCTTCATGTCATTTCCATTGGTATGTGGAACATCACATAATTCCTCACGGTTAGAGAGTTATGGCCATGAGAAGTTGGAGACCCAAGTTTGGGTAATGGAACCAAGTTTGTTTGATGGGTAACGGTATGAGTTATGATATATTTTCAGATAATACTATTCTATATGGATAGTACATGTCATTCCATTTCTGGTGGTATGTAGAACGTCACATAACTCCTCACGGTTTGAGAGTTATGGCCTTACGAAGTTGGAGGACCCTCATTTGTCATCTAAAAGCCCCAAAAGGTCAAAGTAATCAAAGTGGTTTAAGAGATTTTAAAGGTAAATAATAAAGTGAAGTGATGAGTGTATTATAATTCAAAGTGAATACAAAATAAATTATTTCAATAATAAATTTAATGCATAAATTAGAAGTGGACCCAACCCTAAAATAAGGAAAGTGGGCCAAGTGACCTAGAAGATGTTTTTAAGGAAGCTACTTGAAGAGTATAAATAAGAGGCAAGCTCTCTCATTTGAATCACACTTGAGAATATTGAATATCTATATGTGTATGAGGTAACCAAGGATATATAAGCCTAAATTCTGAGGAAAGTGAAGAAAATAAGGCCGAAATGCAAGGAAGGATAAATTATTTTGATGGTGCTTTCTAAGGTATGTTATTTACAGGTCATCTCACCATTTTTGCTATAAATTTTTTTCTATAATGCTTCCGATCCTGAGATTGTTATTCCATTGAGAAAACATATTCAAGTATCTGTGGTAAAAAAATCATCTTGTGTGTCGTTGTATTTTGGGAGTTACACTCCGTGGAAAATAGGGTTTGTGGCCAGTCCTGAAAATAGTCAAAATTAGGTGTTTCGGGTAAAAATGTCATAAATTATTCATAACAGATCCAAATTCAGTGATACAAAATGTGTTGGTTAGGGAACAATTTTTAGTATTCTTTGTAACGGTTTCATATCAATTAATCAAATATTTTGTGCGGGGAACACTCTACAAGGTCGCTCTCTAGAATAAGACAGAATTCAACAAGGTATGTCATTTTTGCTATAACTTCTTTTCTGAGAGGTTCCAAGTAGTGACACTTGGAGGAATTTCATAAAACACACTGAAGAACATTGTGTATTAGTTTCATATCTTTATACATGACAGGTTCAAAGTTATGATTACTTCAAGTTAGGGTTGTTGACTAATCCAAAACTAGGCATGTGAGACTAAAGAAAAGTTTGATGAAAAAACTAGTCTCTTGTTTTTAAAGTTAAGGAAGGTTTGCAGGAATGTGATCATATACACCAGGTCTATTATAGAGCTAGAAATCAGATTTGGATGATAAAATTGAAGAGGGATTTTGGTTGTGGTACATGTTGAGTACATGGTTGAGACAAGTAGTTGATGAGTTGGCGCACATACATGAGGTGTATAGTTGATGATGTTGGTACATATTGATGAGTCATAGTTGATGCGTAGTTGACACATGATCGGTACATACTTGGTATATGATTGGATGCATTTGTTTATGGTACAGGTTGATTACAGGTTGGTGCATGGTTGATGCACTTGTTTATGGTACAGATTGATTACAGGTATAGTCCACTTGACTTTCATTCCAATTTTTCTTTATCTATTACTGATGATGATCCAAGAACTGTTAGGGATGTAGTGAATTCAAAGGATAGCAATCTCTGGAAGAAGGCCATGGTTGTAGAAATGGATGCCTTGGATAAGAATGAGGCATGGGATATAGTTGAGTTGCCAGCTGAAAAAAAATCTATTAGTAGCAAATGGTTGTTTAAGAAGAAATTTAATGCACAAGGTAAAGTGGAGAAATACAAAGCTCGGTTAGTAGCAAAAGGTTATTCCTAGGTAGAGGGAATTGACTTTGGTGAGATTTTTTCTCCTGTTGCTAAGTTAACTTCTATTAGATTTATTTTATCTATTGTTGTTGCTTTTGATCTTGAAGTGGAATAGATGGATGTGAAGACAACATTCCAACATGGGGATCTGGAAGATGAAATCTACATGAAGCAACCATAAGGATTTGTAGTGAAGGGAAAGAAAGAGCTGGTTTGTAAGCTAAAGAAGTCACTATATGATCTAAAGCAATCACTTAGGATGTGGTACGAAAAGTTTGACACATACAACCTTGGATTCGGATTTGTAAGAAGCAGGGATGATCACTGTGTATATTCCAAGAAGGTTGGTAATCACTTCATTTATGTAGTGTTGTATGTTGATGACATGTTGTTGGTAGGAAATAACATGGATGTTATGAAGGAGGTGAAATCGCAGCTATCCTCCAAATTTGACATGAAGGATCTCAGTGCTGCTAACTTCATTCTCGGAATGGAGATTAAAAGAGATCGTGCAAACAGGAAACTCTGGTTGAATTAGAGAAAATATGTTGAGACGATATTGCAGAGGTTTAATATGCATGGAAGTAAACCGATCAAGGTTTTTATTCCTATAGGTGTAAATTTATTTGCAGATCGGTCTCCCAAGACACAGGAAGGAGAAGAGGACATGTCCCATGTTTCGTATGCCAGTGCAGTTGGTAGTTTGATGTATGCAATGGTTTGTACTAGACCAGACATTGCACATGCAGTGGGAGTTTTGAGTAGGTATATGTCAAAACCAGGGAAGGAGAATTGGACAAAAGTAAAGAGGGTCTTCAGGTATCTTCATGGCACTACCAGTTATGGATTGTGCTACCAAGGAAGACCAGGATTGGAAAGAGTGCTGGACATACATGGATTTGTTGATGAAGAATGGATTGGAGATCTGGATCGCAAAAGATATAAAAGTGGGTATGTGTTTAACCTATTTGGAGGAGAAATCAGTTGGATGAGAAAAATACAGACTGTAGTGGAACTCTCAACTACAGAAGTTGAATACATGGCAGCCACTCATGCAAGCAAGGAAGCAGTATGGTTACAAATATTGTGTTCAAGTATTGGGTTGGTACAACAAAAAATGAGATTATATTGTGACAGTCAGAGTGCAATCTTCCGAGCAAAGAACCCAACTTACCATTCGAAGACAAAGCATATTGATGTACAGTATCATTTTGTGAGAGACATGGTTGGGGAAAAGAAGGTGTTGTTGGAAAAGGTTGAGACTTTGAAGAATGTTGCAGATTGATTGACAAAGTCTGTGAGCACAGAAAATTTCTCCTAGTGTAGAGTAACAATGGGCATTTTTTCCCTGGATTGTTGACTATATAATCCCCTGGACCCCTGGATGCAAAGAAAACAACAAGTGGGAGAATGTTGGGTATGTGTTATATTCTTTGCATGTGTGTGTGTGGGCACGTCAAATCTGACAATTGTGTCTGACGATCCCTTGTACTAGTGCCCTGTTTGTGCCATGTGCACTAAGTGCTTTCCTAGGGGGGTCCCAGGGGGGGTAGGTATGCCCCACCTGGTTATGCGCATTGCCCCGAAATTTCTTTTTGGGCGGTTTTTGCTATTTTTAGCGGTTTACTAAAAATAATCCTGGTTTTAGGGATTAGGGTTTTGGTATCTATGGAATACCTAAAAACATTATATATATTGTATAGTGAATGGTGAAATTCGATATAATGAATATAAGAAAGGTTTTCCCGGTTGAGGGTTTCCGGTATAAAATCTTTGTGTACTCTGTGTATGAGCCATTGATTAAATTCTATTTTGCTTAAGAATTTGTATGCATTGCTTTACTTGACAGGTTTAAAAATTACACCAAGGATAACTCCAGGCTCTCTTCATCATCATATATGTTTATTAATTTGCAAAGGGGGTTTGGTGCATTTTCTCTCCCTAATACTCTGATTGTCTTTGGTTGAGTTGAAACATCCACCAATGATCTAGCTTGCGGCATTGTGAATTCAGGGTCATATAACCCAAAAAACTCATTAATGTCTATTAGTTCAGGGATGCTTGGGCTTGTCTGACTTTCATCTAGGTTGTCGACAGGGGATCTTGTCATTCCTATGAGGTCCGGGTCATCTCGAACTGATAAATTATTCACTGCACCTGTTCTATCATGAGAAACCCCCTTTCGCGTGCATCTTGTGTCATAAGGAAACCTCTTTCTTGTACCGAAGCTAACAGGGGAACCTCTGTTGCTTCTGCCACTATCATTTCTTCCCTCGATCTGAGGGCTTCTTGAGTCTATTTCTCTATGGTCGTCATCTTTTCATCCAGGCTCATGGCTTTGAACCTAGTCATTTTGGGGTCGGTCGTCCTTGCAACCACTTCATCCCAGTCCTGGGCATTTTCTGTGAAGACTTCATCTTCAAATTTTTCGTGGGCGTATGGCCAGTAGGAGGACACTTGCGAGGCATGTTTCAAGACCAGACCCTTTGGGTCGTTCTTGTGAAATTGGTCGGTCTAGAATATGAACTCCAATTGTCTCAACCCTTCTTGTTTGGCTTGAGCGACGACCTTTACCAAGTAGAAGCCTACATGGAATCCATAAGTTATAAACGCCTTCTTTTTATCCTTGACCAGGGTGGTGTTGTAGCCTTGCAGGATGGTCTAGTAGCATATGTCTCCCACTACAAGCCGTTCAGGGACATGTGATAGCAAGAGATGTGGTGCTCCGATGGCCCCAAACACTCTTATGTATGTGTCTCGCTCATCCAAGCACCGGTGGCCTAACTTTGATATCATCTTTTTGGCCATGGCCAATACTCTCGGGCATTATTTCTTGAAAAGAATGAAATAAATATGTGCGATGAATTCATCTCAAATGATGGAGTAAGATTTCTTGTACCTGTTCTCCCATAGGATGTTGAAATATACATGGACCAGGAGCTCTGCGATGTGCCAACTTAGGTTCATGCCTACAAAAATGTTTCTAGAACAGATGACATCAAGTAAATATGAAGCCATGTAGAAGGTTGATGTCTCTCCTTCCTTCGCAGTCTGAGCCGACTGTATGGAGATGGTTAGTTGATTAGAAATGATGGCTCCCTAGTTGAAGCTTCTCTCAGAAATGGCCACTGTGTAAGCTAGAGGCATCCATGCCTCTGAAAATATGGAGCAATCATTTTTCCCATATAATCGGCATATGAGAGCCATTAGGTAGATGTATGGATCCCTTAAGTTGGCCATCTAGTACCAGCCAGTGCTCTGATTGGTGGCAAAAAATAATCCAATTTTCTGTCGCAGATACTCGAAAGGTTCCGTTACAAGAAGTTTGGTGAAGATATCTGCAATCTACTCCTTTGTCTTAGCATACTCTAGCTTGATGTTATTTTCTGTATCCTGTTCCCATAAGAAGTGATAATTGATAGGAATTTTCTTCATCTTAGAGTGCATCACTGGATTCTTTGAAATATTGTTTTCACTGGTGTTGTCACAAAGTATTGAAATGGGCTCATAATAATTCACTTGCATATCCTAAAAAGTATGCTTCATCCAAAGAACCTGAGTACAACAAGCCATTGTTGTAATGTATTCTGCCTCTGTTGTGGACAAAGATAACATTAACTATTTCTTAATTAACAATGATACCAAACACTCACCCAAGTAGAAAGATGCTCCACTTGTACTTCTTCTATCATCAATGCAACCTGCCCAATCTGCATCTATGTAGGAAACAAGATATAGATCCTTCCCTTTTATATACTATAATCCAAACTATTTTGTACCTTTGAGGTATTTGAATATCCTCTTCACTTCCATAACATGTGATTCCTTTGGTTCTTCTTGAAACCTTGAAACTTGTCCAACTTCCTGCATCACATCCAGTCTAGAAGATGTCACATAAATAAGATACCAATCATCGATCTGTACTATCACTGATATGCATCCTTGGAATCATCATTCTTACTTAACTTGCAACTTGTATTCATAGGAGTATTGACTGGTTTGTAATCTGTCATTCCAAACTTCTTCAACATTTCTCTAATATAATTTTACTCAGAGATGAAGATACCTTTGTTTCTATGACATTTCTATAGTCCCAAAAAGAAGGTTAACTCACCAAGCAAGGACATATCAAACTCATGTTGCATGCATTTAGAAAACTTCTTACTCATCTTGTCATCATCACTTCCAATATAATATCATCTAAATAGACATCAATAATCAATATGTTGTCTTCATCCATATTTATGTAGATATTGTTGTCTCCATTTCTTTTCTTGAACTCTTGTTGCTATAAATATTTGTTTAGTCTTGAATACCATGCTCTAGGGGCTTGTTTGAGACCATATATTTGCAAACATAAATTTTGCTCTCTAATAACTAAAATCCTTTTGGCTTCTCAATGTAGACTTCGTCCTCTAGATCTCCATTTAGGAATGTTGATTTCACATCCATATGATACACCTTAATATTCTTGGAGCATGCATTAGCTAGTGTTAGTTTGATTGCTTCCATCCTGGCAATTGGGGAAAAAATCTCTTCAAAATCTATACCTTTAACTTGAGAGTATCCTTTGGATACCAATATTGCTTTGTTCCTGGTAACCTGTCCATCCTTGTTCAATTTGTTCTTGAAGACCCACTTTGTACCGATGAAATTATTGTTCTTTGGTCTTGGAACCAGTTCCCATGTGTCATTCTTCTCTATTTGATCTAGCTCTTCATCCATGGAATTGACCCAATGTTCATATTTTTTGGCTTCTTCAAAACTGCTTGGCTCAATTGTAGACAATAGTGCTATATGTTTCTATTCTGGTCAACATATTATTCTTCTGGTTTCAACTCTTTCATATTTATTTCCAATAATCTGATTTTATAGATGATTCTTCTGCTCTCATTTGCTAGGTGTCTTTGGAGGAACTTGAATATCCTGTTGTTCTTGCTCTGCTTCTGGCTTCTCTTATTCTTCATCTATTTCTTCATCTACTTCTTCTTCTTTCAAATATTCTTCGTGATCCTGTTCCACTGAATATTTGCTACTTTATTTTATCTTTTGACCATCTGTCTCATCAACCATAACATTGATTATTTCCACTATTATTTTGAGTCTCATATTGAAACATTTGGATTCTTTCCTTTTTCTTGTGTACCCAACCGATATGCCTTTATCGAATCGAGAATCAAAATTTCCAATTCTTCCATCTTCTCTTTTGATGTAACATTTTCTTGCGAAAACTATGAAGTTCTTTACATTTTCTGGTCTTCCTTTCCATAGTTCGTATGGAGTCTTATCACTGTTATTTTTTAGCATCCTTATGTTATGAATATGAACTGTTGTATGAACTTCTTGTGCCCAAAATAAATCTATGAAATTGGAATCCATTAACATGGTTCTGGCCAATTTTTGGCTCTGCAACTAGGGTTTGAGTTCCCCAGCCTGGGCGAACTGCGCACAACAAATGACAGCCCCAAAGGGGCCTCTGCACCACAGGGAGGGGTCGCCGCCAGGCATCTCCTACCGCCAAGCCGTGGCTAACGAAAACAAAGTCGAAGGAATGAAAAGACCAACTTTCGAAGCACCTCCAGCCATCCGCGCGCAGCTCTATGCAGACGGGACTTTCAAGGATAGAGAAATGGACATCGATCCAGCCATAGAAAAGACTCCAGCGCGAGCCTCAGCCCCTTGGACGCCAGGCAAATGCATTCCTCAGGCGCCGCAGGCTCCAAAATATGTAGTAAGCTCACCCCGAATAGAGGAGCAGAAGCAGTTCATGCGAGATTGGGGAAGTTCCTAGGGCTTTGGCCATCGGAACGGGATCTGGTCATATGGATCCAACACTGGTGGAAGCCGAAAGGCCACTATGATCTGCAACTGGGTTCAAAGGGATTCTTTACAATTATTTTCCACAATCTGGAGGACAAAAACCGCATTTTCGATGGAGGGCCTTACTTCTACAACTCGGCTGGACTCTTTCTAAGATTCTGGACATAAAAGTTCAACCCAGACAAAGAAGACTTTGCCCATGCACCGGTCTGGATCAGACTGTACTCACTCCCCCAGGAATTTTGGCTGGAAGAGGTACTAGCCAGCATAGGAAACACCATTGGCATCTATGTAAAGTCCTCTGAAACCACCAAGCAACGAAGGTACACATCATATGCACGGATCTGTGTGTACTTGAATATCGCTAAACCGCTCCCGGGATCGATCACACTGGAATACCAGGACGAATATTGGCCTCAAACCATTGATTATGAGCATATCCCCTTTCACTGCCAGAGATGCCATGAACATGGGCACCTCTTTCGCGAATGCCCTCTCAACATGCCTCACAAGGAAGAAAACCCAGAAAGTGGCAAGGATAAGGACGACTTCATGCAACCAACAGGGAGAAAACGACAGGGGGGGAGAAGGCAACAACCCCAGGTAAGTAACGATCCACCCACAAGCAATAAGTTTGCCATTTTATAAAATCAACCAGAAAACCCCACTACCCCGGCAACCCTGAATATACCACCCGCAAACAATGCCCCCCACTCCATAACCCAAGGGGCCGAACAGCCCTCAAAACTCAAGGAATCGATCCCTTTGCCCACGGGTTCAGCTTAGACACAGCCAGAAATGCAGGAGATTGAAGATGGGGACGAGGAAATGGAGCTCGAGGAGAAGGACCTGGCTGGGGTGGACCTGGATCACCTTGAGAACGCTTATAGGCACCAAAAAATTTACACTATACCTAGGGATCAACTGAGGAAAGTGCACAAAATATTCCTCAATTCATCCACAGGCTCTTCAGCCCGAGCTAACAAGGCCCTAGGCATCCAGGGCAGTCAGGCAAAAATTCCAAGTAAAGCTCAAAAAGACGAAAAGAAGCGAGGTAGGAAATCTACAAACAAGCTCATACAGGAAATAGGTAGCTACATGGTGAATTAGGGGTAGATTAATCTGATCTCAGATAACTTCCCTCCCCTCCCTCCTCCATCGTCGTCATGAAGATCATATCCTGGAATATCAGAGGCCTTAATGGACGTAGCAAGAAAAAATTGCTACGAGAACTGATTATGACAAAAACACCATATGTTGTATTATTGCAGGAAACAAAAAGTACCTCAGAAGATATCGATCGGCTACTTCCCTACTGTTGGAAGCAGGGGAAGGCAGTCTCGACTAATGCTAATGGAACTGCTAGAGGACTGGCCATCCTTTGGAATACCCAAGCTGTACTAATGAAGAATCTTCACGCCACTAGATGGGCCATCACTGCAGAGTATCGGCTTATTGGATCGAATAAGACTGGGCACATTACTAATGTGTATGGACCAGCTACGCCAAGGGACAAACAGGCTTTCCTGAGATGTCTAAGTTACTTAGCCAACCTCACTCAGCACAATAAATGGATTGTTGGGGGAGAATTTAACATCATCCGCAGCCTGAAGGAGAAGAAAGGAGGATCCAGACGGCTGGATCAAGACACTCACGACTTCAACCAACTAATAGATGATTTGCAGCTGATCGACCTAGAGACCAGCAACGAAATTCACACCTGGTCCAATAGGCGCACGGGAATGCACCAAATTGCGTGCAAATTAGACAGATTCCTCATATCGGAACCCCTCATGCTGGAGGGCATCGCAATGGAATCCACTATATTGAATCTCCCAGGATCGGATCACTGGCCCATCCAACTGTGGGTGGATATCCCTGCCACTCCGGGAAAGAAACCCTTTAGATTTGAAAAATTCTGGCTTGATCATCCATATTTCCAAGCCAACATCCAAGAATGGTGGCACGAGGCGGAGATCCACTATGGATCCAAAATGTACAGATTCCAGCAGAAATTGAAAAACCTCAAGCACACCCTTAAACTCTGGAACAAACACACCTTTGGTAGCATTTTTGACTCTCAGAGACGGCTATCAGAGCAAATGAAGGAGATACAGATCCAAATCAGAGAACAGGGGCTAACGGAGGAGCTCAAAGCCCAGGAATTCAATATGCACCAGCAGTTTGAAGAAAGGAAAAGGCAAGAAGAGATATTGTGGAAGCAGAAATCCCGAATTCAGTGGCTCAAGGAAGGGGAACGCAACACTAAGTTCTTCCACCGAACTGCCATCCAAAGAAGGCATGCAAACCGAATCAAACACCTTGTTTCGGATGAAGGGGAAACCCTCCACTCCCATGCTGACCTGGAATCACACCTGATTGATCATTTCCAAGATCTGCTCACTGAACCCATCGCTGATCGACACGAAGCTATTCGTAAAATCACGAGGCATGTGCCAACCCTAGTAACCCAGGAGCAAAATGCGGCTCTACTTAGGCCCTTCAGCATCGAAGAGGTAGATCAAGCACTTCAGGACACCCCCAAGGACAAGGCCCCTGGACCGGACGGCTTCACTAGTGACCTCTTCTATTACTGCTGGCAGATGATTAGAACTGAGGTCTGTGAACTTTTGNGGCTCTAAACGCCAGTTTCATCACTTTAATTCCTGAAGATGGACAGACACATCGGCCCAAACACAACAGACCCATAGCTCTTTGTAATGTCATCTATAAGCTCCTCACCAAGATAATAGCCCGAAGGCTCAAGCTGATTCTACCAGCGATCATCTCCCCGGAGCAATCAGGCTACGTTGAGGGAAGACAAATAATGGACAGCATCATCCTGGCTCATGAGGTAATTCACTCTCTGCAGAAAACGAAAACCCCTGGTATGCTCCTCAAGCTTGACCTCTCTAAGGATTTTGATAAGCTAAGTTGGGATTTTATACGAGAAATGCTTCTAGCTTTTGGATTCAATCAAGATTGGGTAGCCTGGATTTTAAACCTTACCTCTACTGCCTTCTTTTCTATACTTGTAAATGGCGTGCCCTCACGACCCTTCTCCCCTTCCAGAGGGATTAGATAGGGCGATCCCTTGTCTCCCTTCCTCTTTATCATCATGGCTGAAGGACTCAGCCGCTCTATCCACGCTGCTGTATAAAATAACCGCCTAGTAGGGCTACCTCTGCATGGCATTTCCCCTCCAATCTCACATAGCCAGTTTGTGGATGACACTCTCCTCATGGGCAACCCAACTGCAAGAGAAGCCAACTCTCTCCAGGAAATCCTCCAAACCTTCTCTGATGCCTCAGGTCTGGATTGCAACAAAGACAAGTCCCAAATTTTCTTCTTCAACACGCCTCCCCAGGTTCAGTGCCACATCTCGACCATCCTGGGCTTTCAAAGAAGCTCCCTTCCATCCAAATATCTCGGCATTCCTCTGATTGACAACGCCCTCCGAAACTCTTCCTGGGAACCTTTGTTGTCCTCTTTTTCCAAGAAACTCTCTTCCTGGACTTTCAGAGCTCTAAACCTGCCCAGCCGCCTCATCTTGTTCAAAGCTATTCTTCAGGCCCTCCCGATTTATACCTTTTCAGCGCTAGCTGCCTCAAAGTTTGTCCTCACCACTCTTAAATCCTTTCAGAGGAACTTCCTTTGGCAAGGCCTCAACAAAGAAAAGAAGATTTCCCTCGTCAGCTGGGAAAAACTTTGTAAGCCCAAAGCTCATGGAGGACTGGGGCTGAGGGACCCAACCATCATGAACAAAGTCCTCAGTGCTAAAATATGGTGGCGCTGGTTAAAAAACCCAACAGATCTCTGGGCTAGACTGTGGAGGAAGAAATATGCCCCTGGAATGGTAGAAAAGAATCTCATTCGATGGAATGGAGACAACCCGGGCTCCTTAATCTGGACAACGGCAAGGCATAATAGGTAGCTGGTCACTCAACACGCCTTCTGGGACATAGGGAATGGGGAAACGACCCTTTTTTGGCAGGACTCCTGGCAACAATGGCTAGCCCTCCACAATGAAGACTGGGCTCATGACATCTACACCCAAACCAACCGGCTGGGCTTAACAAAAGTAGCGAATTATTGGCAGCACAACCCCACGGAGGACACTTGGCGTCGATGGCACCTGGATTTGGAAAACCCACAGGTAGATCTGACACCCTTGCATGAAGAGCTGACAAAATAGAAAATTCCCATAAGGGGGGATGAAGATATTTTGCGCTGGGGTTACAGACCACAAGGCTCCTTCAGCACACAGGAAGCTTATCAGCTCAAAACGCAACTAGCCCCCCCCCAGCCTCGAAAGCTTGGGGAAATATCTGGAATCTCAAGCACTGGCCAAAAATCACCCTCTTCCTCTGGTTGGTCTCACACTCGAGCATTCTCACCTGGGATAATCTCATGAAAAGGGGATTCACTGGACCCTCTGTTTGCATACTTTGTGTAGAAGCAGAGGAAAACATGAACCACCTCCTTAATACTTGCCAGTACACTGCTCAAATCTGGGATCAAGCAGCGCTCATAATGCACACATTGGATCGCCTCAGGGACAACATCATTGAAATGGTTATGAATTGGAGAGATCAGGCCTTCTGCTCCCCCATGCTCAACAGAATATGGCAACTCCTTCCTGGTTTTATCCTCTGGAAAACATGGAAGGAGTGAAATCGAAGAATTTTCAGAAATACCTCCCTCCCTTGGCATCACTGCTGGAGTCAGTGTCACAGAAACATCATGGAAACTCTTCTCCTTAGGAAATGGCACGTGGTCGACGCAGCCTGCTCTGCATCCGAGCTTCCAATCCTTCAGTACTAGATGCCGCTCCCCTCTCCTCAGACGTTATCTATCTCCTCTATTTCCTCGACCTCAATCCGACCCTCACATTGGACTCCTCCCCCAGCAGACTTCCTCAAAATCAACTTTGACGGAGCCTCCAAAGGGAACCCTGGAGCTGCAGGATATGGAGTGGTCTTCCAGGATCACAAGGGCCACATTCTGGTCATAGGAGCGGGCTCCCTCGGATACACCACAAACAATGTAGCAGAACTCTGGGGTCTCATCACAGGACTACAACTGGCTATTAAACATGACTTCCCATGGATCATTGTTGAGGGGGACTCCCAGGTTATCATCGGTTTGCTGAGCAGAATTTTAAACGGGGCAAACCCGAACAAAATCTCACCCAGCTGGAGATTGTCACATGGTCTACAGATTATCGCAGGTCTATTGCATCCGAACAGGGTTCTTATCCCCTCACACATCAAGAGGAAAGCAAACCAAGTTGCGGACGATTTAGCTAACCTGGGCACTGACTGGAGAGGGCCAGACCTCCACTGGAGTTCGGCCCAAGACCCGGATCACCCCACGCTTCAACAATGCATTCGTAAGGCTGGATTGGCAGATCTACCCCCGGATGGGGTGTTAGCGCGACCTCCGTGGCAAAGAGTGGGGGCTGACACAAGCCCACACAACACCATGGCACGTGATGGGCTCGTGGTGCAGCCCGCCACCCCCCATGAAACTTGAATGCTGTTACGGAGAGTTAATTTGGCATTTAATCCGCACTCAAACATGACCCTTCCATATGGTTCCAGAATGGCGCGGCGTGTTCTCTATGTCATTTGCTCTAGCTTCTTCATCGCTCGTCTCCTCGCGACTGGGCTTCGACCAGACAGTCCTCTCACCTTCCTTCCTCGCTGGACGTTTTTTGGTTGCTTATCCAGCCCCTCTGCACGCAAAATGATGCGCCAGAGAGGCAGACCGAAGAGGGGCTCTCCATGGAGGCCCCGTCGACCTCTGGTCTCGCCTCTTGGTACGCTCTCTGGTTGGTCATCCCCTCGCCCCCACGCTGCTCTCCGTGATGACTCACCCGCTGCCACAACCACTAGCCCCTCACCCTCCACCCCGAGCCATCTTTTCGGTCCCCTTACAGTGTCCCAATCCCATGCACCAGGAGTCTCAATTTGTGGTGACCCTCTCCCTTACAGTGAGCACACGCGAGCAGCACGACTCTCCCCTGGTTCTGTCGATCAGCAACACCTCCGAGACCGTCTACTCATCATGCAAGACCTGGTCTTTGAGATGAGACAGGAACTGGCAGATCTTAATTACCGGCTCCAAGCGACTGATGTGAAAGTGGCGACCTGTGTACATCTTCTATCCTCCATGGAAGGAAATCTTTCTCAGGACTCAGCAGTGAATATGTCAAAGGCGACACCTGATGCCCATCCAGCTGCAGGAACAAGCTCGGCCTCTCGACCAGTCAGCAGGGAACCGACAACGACTGAACACGATAGCCGAGATAAAGGAAAAGCGCGAGCAGAGGCAAGCGAGCCAGATTACGAGCCCACGTACATCGAAGAAGAGCCATGGCCAGGGGACCTCCCTCCCATGTGGCCAACCTTCTCGCCAGGTGTTTAGATATTATGCTTGTTTTATCTAGCTCGTCTCCTGGTCCTAGCTTAGGATTTCTGAACATGGTTTATATTATCTATGTTTATGTCTCTATGGATTTTGAACTCCTAGAAAGCTGGATTGGTTTCCTCTCTTTTGGGGCAGTCCAGCAGGTGAACCCTGAACATGTTTGTATTTTGGCAATCTGCTGCAGTTATAGTAGGCACCTAATATAATTCTCTATCTTACTTACAAAAAAAAAAACATGGTTCTGGCCATTTCCTGTACTATTCTATTTTACCTTTCAACAAATCCATTTTGTTGAGGTGTCCTAGCTACTGAGAATTTCCTCTTTATCCCATGCTCGCTGCAGAATTCCATGAATTCCTTTGATGTAAATTCTCC
>ML789327.1:670772-696179 GCA_009831015.1 Picea engelmannii
TTTCTTTACGACAACACTAAGTGCTTTTGGAATTGAGCATATATAGTGCGCAGCTATCTTTGAAACAAAAGACTTCCCTGGGTTGATAATTTATGTTTCACTTGGTTGTTTGAAATTAATTAAGCAATTATAGTGACCAACAGTAACCCACTCTCATACCAATTGTTGATACTGAGAGGGGGGTGAATCAGTATCAAGTAAAATTTAAAACCTTTTTCAACTTATACTTAAACCATTCAACTATATCCAATGAGAAATGAACAATAGTATAAGAGAGACACCAATACACCATAATACACCATGCACAATATATGAGAAATAATCAATAGTTTATTGTTTAAGGGAAGTAATGACTTCCAAAGGTAGATACATCTTACAAATGTAGCGGGAGGGATAAACCTCCAAGAGGAAGATACAATCCTCCAATATCAAGAGAGAGTTGAACTCTCCATCCCTGCCCCTTCCTTCCACCCAAGAATATATGAGAGAAAATAAAACTTTACATTAAATCATCACCATCAACCAATCATAACATAGAACCTGATAATGCTTCCTGAGACTTATTCAATTTATTCAATTCTTCAATTCTTGAAGTAATTTGATCCTGTAGATAATATTACTCAATGTATTCTCTAAAACTCCTCCAATTTTCACTCCTTGAATCCTCCCCAAAAAGAGGTTATAGAAAGAATGGTAGACTTTATTCAATTCTGGTCTGTTAAGAATACCCAACTTGTACAACATGCCCCACACTCAATATTTAACATCCGATTCTAAAACTCAAAAACAAGAAACTATAGTCTGTATGCTTTCCAATGGAAGTGGTTCCACTTAATTTGGATTCTATATGAAAAAGTTATGATTGTTTTACTCGGAACACCTGTTTATTGACTAGCTTCAGGACTGATCACAAACCCTATCTTCCATAGAGTGTATCTCCATAATTATAGCGAATCAAGAGATGAAATTTTTACCAGAGGTACCTTGATATTTCTTATCAATAACATAGCTATTTGACCATATGAATTGGTCCAGAAAAAAAGTTATAGCAAAAATGGTAAGATGACCTGAAAATAACATACCTTAGAACACATCACCAAAAGACTTCATCCTCCCTTGAAATCCAGCCTTCTTATCTTCTTATTACCTCTGAAATTTGACTTGTATCAAATGAATGTATAATGATTTTTATTTATACCATTTATGTCACTTATTTTAACATTAGGGCTGACCTGACACTTTCTTATTTTGTGATTCTTTTCTTTAATTATTTTCAAGGCCTACATGTACTTCCTTCTTCAATTCACTTTGTCATCTTCAAAAATTCATTTCTCCTCAACCATGAGGATCCACGTGACATGCCACATAACACCGGAAACAACATGATGTATACTATCCATTCATGGGTGTTTTATATGCATGTGCATTTTCCTTCATGTCCAAATACCTTTATCAATATTACAGTCCAAAACCCATGACTAGGGTTGACATCAATGACAACAACCAATATTCCAACAGGTAATGCATCAAGACACATAACCTATTATCTCTTAGGATGTAAGTCACTAATTTTCATACTTAAAGCATGATCTAATCTAGAAGGTTACTGAGGGTGTCGTGGGTTGCACTATAGATGACTAGAGACATGTTAGGATGAGTGCTTATAAAGGCAAGGTGGAGAAGATCACTTTGAGGCATGAGGAAGTTGTGCAAGAGAACAAGTGATCTAAAATTTGGCCAAGTGTGGGGATTGCAAGTCTCTCTATTATGAGGCAAACGAAAATAGGATTTTCCGATATGAAGCATGATGGAGAGATGTTTTGTTCTAACTTTTCACTGAGGCAATGATGGAAGGGAACACGGGCTGACTCACCAAAGTAGAGTGTTGATGTTTTCACACAGTTTCTTTGTGTAAACTGAGCAGAAGATCCCTTTGTAAACTTTCTTTGTGTGTGGCTTGAGCTAAGCTCGACACATTGTTATTTTGTATTAAGAATTTGAGTGTTAGAACAATCTAGTTTCCCACTTGCACATTTCATTATTACTGTGTATGCATGCAATTTACTTCTTGTATTGGCTAAGTATAAGAAACAAACACAATGAATACGTAATAAATGAAACAAACATGTAAGGTGTAGTCCCACTGAACTAAACTCGTGTGGCCTTGCCGTCGATTTGAATAGTCGTGACCTTGTAGAGAGTTAGGAACATTGGGTGATTCTTCCATCCAACTAGGGGCTCCCTAGTGTCCTAATAGAAACCATTCGATATAGTATAGAGGTGTAATTTCTTAGAAAAAAAATGTATGTTATAGTTAGGTGTTAATAGTTTGCATACTATTAGCGAACTATAACCTATTTAGCCACTTTTGCATGAAGCTATAGGTATGAGATTTTTTTTAAAGAAACTGAAAGGATTTTATATATAAGGTGGGTTGCAATGAAGCGAAGCAATAGTCAAAATAGTTATAAAAATTGGCTCAAAAATGATTGAGACCATTGCTACATATCTAAAAGATTTTTTTTAACTATATCCTTATAAGTTCGAGCATACTTGCTGCTATATATTTTGACAAATTGACCATGAAAAAAGATGTAATGAAAACACATATTTTAAACAGTGGATTTGTTTTCAGGTGCTTCTTAGAATTCACCATTGATGGGTTCATGATCTTAAATTTCCATCGAAACTAGCTCGCAGTCTCCCTGTGTCTCTTTTAGGTTCTCTTCTTGAGGATATGTTTCTATCTATTCATTTGAACCTGAATTTTATTGTTGGGGCATGAAACTATCTCTAATCCACCAAAATTCACGATCCAAAATTTCCACACATTTCATGAGTGTCCCAATAGTTTTCTCAAGATCATTGGTCTTTTTCCTTTCTTGTTCTAAGGTTTCGACACGATGAGTCAGAGCCATAATTATCTACTCATGATCATTTACGTTGATGTCAACTGGATTAAAAGCTCAATTTGTTTCCCTTATCCATATATCCATTCCTAAGAAGGATTCACTTTATTTTGCACCAATATGGATCCATGTCAAACAAGGTAGAACCAATAGCGAGAAAAGATAAATGACAACAATTCTTAAAACCTTGCGATGACTTGTAATAAAATTTCCACTTGGAGGGAGGGGCCATGAAAAAACTTTGAAACAGGTAAATTTCCTCTACTCTGTAATAACACTGAAGTGATATTTTCCTCGTGAGGACAACAAAATAGACTTTTCCTCCCACACTATCACCCAGGTCTTCCCTAGACTGATATAAAAATAATTTGTCTCACCCTAAAACCATAAGGATGGAGGAGAACAAGGAGGGCCAACAAACTTGTCCAAAAAGAGATGAGGAAAAAACCAGATAGCCTGGAGTGACTATAGAGATATCCCAAATGCTCACCAAAATCCAAAGAAAAAGAAAAACCCTTTTCACTATATTAGCCTTGGAATTAAAAATTTTAAGCTTTCGTGATTCAAACCAGTGCCCACAACCCAAATTCCATCAAGAGTCCAGAAGGACTAGTCTAACCCCAAATTTAGAGGGAACAAAGGGAACCAATATGAATTTTCGAGGCACAGGACATGATAGCTCACATTCTAGAGGGGAGGGCGATAAAACTAGAGTCCAGTCGGGGGATAACATAATGGACATGACAAGAAACCAACGAGGGAAAGAAAGAAAATCCAAAGATGAACCAATGAAACTAATGGGAGGAGGTTTATAAAACCCATGAAAATCACAGTTAATTCCCAATTCCCATCCAAGAAACACATGGAAAGATTGAACCCTGGGACAATTAGTAATAGAGATTTCCTCAAAGTTGAAAATGAAAGGTCTGAGAATTAACAATAAACTACGAATTGAAGGATGGGAACCTACCAAAATGGGAGACTATAACCAAAGCTTGTTCACTTGGAGAAGAGAACAAACATCAAACTGAAGTTGATCAGAATGAAAATATTCATAAAGTTTTATGTGGTAATATCTTGCCCATCACGTCGAAACATGGAGGATCGAACCCACACACACATGATTGAATTCTTGAATAAGTCTGTTGCCCTATGAAATGTTCCCGTCTTGGATAATAAATACTGCAATTTCTTCGACCCCCAAATGTCAGTAATACCCAATTCATGTTATTTAAGGGATGTGGAGGAGTTTAAAACGTCCATTTACCTTGATTTCTCCTTTTCTTAGGTTGGTTCCCTCCTTGGCTTGTTGAATTGTAGCCAAGTTAAGCTCTTGCTTGATGTGATAAAGGGAGTAGTTTTCAATTTTTCTTAGGAGAGCCAGAATCTGAGAGATGACTCCTATGTAAATGTTACCTCTAGAAATGTTTTCATTGGTGATAAGCTCAATTATCATCATAGAATTTATGCATGTAGTTATCCTTCAATCCTAATCGAAAGAGCCATCCTGATTCCTTCAAAGAGTGTGAATGCCTCCACCTTGTTATTGGTAATTGTACCTAATCCCCATGCATAATTGATTGTGGAATGTCTTCGAGATGTCTAATTACCACCCCCCCCGCCCAACACACACACACTTTCCACCCCTAGTATAGGTATTGGATTGCTACAAATACTTTTATTATTATGCTAGGTGAAAATTCCATATGTCAAGCAACATTTTTAATGTTTGAATTAATTTGTACGGGGGAAATGTTTAATTCACCAGGGAATCAATATAATTCACTCATAAAACCACATGTGATTCATTCAAATATAAATTATTAACCTAGTGGTTGTTGTAATACCCATGTTCTCCCCAACTTGTAAATATAAGTATAACTTGCCTATAGACTATGGGCAGACTGAATATGTGTGGACATTGGAACTGATGAAATTTTTTATTATAAAAGTTAATGTAGATATATATGTATTTTTTGTTAATAAATAAAGTGGTTAATGTTGCATAACTGATGAAGGGGTTTTCCGAGGTAGATCATGAGGCTATGAGAGAGATGGTGAGGGGAACCAACAATGGTTGAGATGACCCCCACCAGAAAAGTACCTTACTAGGTTTAAATTACTTAGACCAAGAACAATCCTCTAACCCATAAATAAATTACTAGTCGAGATGGTAGTTGGGAATCTCTCCTCAAGAGTTAATGAGGATATGGGGTAGAGTAATCATCTGAGAGACTTCTTGACTTGACCACAAACTGAGAATTCAGACCCATCTAATCTTGTCGAGGAAGAAAATAAAAGAGGGAAGTTCATGGGTAGAGGGAATGCAAAGGAGATGAGTCGAGAGATGATTCTTCTTTAAAAGAGAGAGAAACTGTAGCTCTCGGGGTTCTGAGGAGAACTGAAAAATAATATTTCTCTGACTGCAAGAAGTTACTGGCAGTGTTTCTAGTCCAAGATGATAAATGGGGCTGTAGGAAGATGAGTGACTAAGGAAGAACTCATTGTAGGCCCCTTTCCTTAGTGAAGAGAAAACCATTTTTCCAAGTTCCCATGGGAGGAGGAGAGTAACCTCTATCCCTGACTGTCGCTGAACAAGAATGAAGAGTCTCTCTCAAGGAATCATGATCTAGCTAGGGGGTGTCCAACATTATGTCCTTTCAGGATTTGTTGTGCCTATGGTTGGGTAGAAACGAGCACCCCTCTCAGAAGTTTCTTCACTATCGTGTTTCTTGATAAGTATTCCTCATCCTGTGTATTAGAATTGAAATGATGTGTCTATGACTAAAAATGGAATTGTATGATTAATGTAAAAATGATTTTTTTATTTTTTTTTCCGTGAACCCTTGCATTCAAATGGTTTATGTTTGCCTCAATTTAGCAGTTGGAGAGCTATGAGATGTGGGTCTTCAAAATAATTCAGGAATAAGTTTTCGGTTCTTGCATTGGTCTAGAAACACCTTTCCCTATTTTAGAACTTAAACTCCGTGAATGGAAGGCGCTCCCTTGAAATGAACCTCCCAAGAGACGATAGGCTCATTCCCATGGCCTTAACCAAATATTGGCTAAGAACTATGAGTGTAGCCTTTGGAGCTCAATAAATTTCCATATGACTGGTACCTTGGAACCCTTTGCTAGGTCTGAAAGGAGCTAAGCTATTTTGTCTTCTAAACTCAGGGATTTTAGATCTTCAGGGTGTTATGGCCTTAACACTCTCAAACCCACTGAAGGAAACCTATTGTTACAGTGACCAACGAGGTTGACCGACATCTAGAGGTTTCCTTAACCATGACCATGGGATTTGTCCCACCATTAAGCCTTGAACCAATTATCGTTCACGAAGAAATGAGAGCCGTAGATCGAAGGATGCTTCAATATATTTCTTGGTCGTTGGATATACTCCACGACCAGTCCGACATTGACCAATCTGGGAGAAAGGGAGTTTTAAGCGAGTAGAACCCCCAAATTCCAACCTCATGAAGAGACGAGAGTTGTATATCAGAGGACACTTCAAGATATTTCTTGGCTATTGGATCTATGCCACGGTCAGTCTAACGTTGACCACTCTAGGAGAAAGGGAGTGTTAAGCAAGTAGAACCCAAAGCGTCGAACTCAAGAAATAACCTGAACTATTGATCCGAGGATTCCTTGGGATTCCTCCTAACCATTGGATCTAGACCGTGGTTAGACTGGCACTGACCACTTCGGGAGTAAAAGGAAATAACATAGAGGAACCCTCAAACGTCAAAGTTGTGAAGCAACGAAGGCCGTATATCTAGGGATCTACATGTACCCATCTCAACCATGGGATATAAGGGGTATTAGGAGGTTGTTGGAGGGAGTTCTGACTTCAGAGCTTTGGGATAATTCGTAGGAAGGAGAAGCTAGAGACTCCTGGAGGCTATCGATCTGTAGTGACGTGACATGCTGACATCATGTAGGGTGACGTGGACCCATTTTTGACATGCCACATGTCACCTTGATTCATGATTTTTACATGTCTTATATTCCCATTATAATGTGACATGTTTCATCTATTGATGGGGCCATGTGTCATATCTTCCCTTTGTCGCATGTCATGCCCCTGGCGCATGCTCGCTTGGCCAAAATCTAGTGGAGTACCAGGGACTTCGGGAAGACTAGGAGGCTAGAAAATTGGGGTTAATTCGGCTAAAGGACCGGAACCACCTGTCCCTGCCTATGCATTTAATGCGTCACCATGTGTAAGTGCGTACCCTTCAGGAGTCCAGGAATTTGAGACTTTGGAGGATTGGAGTGGTGTGTTTGGATGAGTCAAAATGGGTCGAAGGCATGGATTTACCTTCCCACTCCTACAGGAGGTTGGAAAAATTTAAATATAACTAATTAAATGAAAAGGGACCCTCTCTGGGTCTTTGAAATTTGGGAGATTTGGCTTCATAAGTACATGAGAATGAATTGCGCCATAGTTCGAAGACTTAGGAACTAATTAATAATTAACCTAGAAGACCTATAGGATATAGAAAAATGTCAAATCCGAGTTGGAAGAAGTCTTGTATACTATGATGATGTGTAGTTCTGAGTGATAGGGAGCCACATGGGTACCACGTGGATGTAAGGGAATCTAGTTAATGAAGGCTTAAAGAGCATGGTAGTAATCGTTGGGATCCAAATCTCGAATTTGAGCATGGTAGTAATCGTTGGGAAGATCTTGTGAAGAAAAAGGTGATGGAGGTCTTGGGAAAAGGATTTTAGATGATTAAGGAAAGTGAAATTGTGATGTCCCGTCCCTAAAAAGGGTACTTGGGGGTCGGGTGTGTTACAGAGTGGTATCAAAGCATGGAAACAACACTTGGCCTACTTGGGATCATGAATGAGTCGCTTAAAAATATTATTATAAAACTTTTAAGGGTAACACGCTATCTTAACCCATTCGTAAGAAACTTATCTAAACCACTGTTGAAGAGATGAATGAAACTTTCTGTTGTTGTTATATGTTTTGAAAATCACAACTCTATGTTGTTCATAGACTAGTAGATAATTAACTAATAGAAAATGTGTTATCAACACTCTTGCAGTCAGTGGAAAACAGGAAAACTACAACATAAAGGATGGCGACACACCACGAGTTGGGGGAAATCTCCCAAAATAGAGAAGAAGGATATTATGAGCGGAGGGAGGTGGAAACCCCTCTAGATTTGGCTGAAACCATAAGAATCCTCATGGCAAAATTACAGAGTTGTAAGGTTGACAATGAAAGACTGATAAAAAAAAGAAGAAAAACTAACTAGAATTAACACAATCCTACTGCAAATCCTATTAGATATACAAAGGAAACTACAACATGGACCAACAACTAGTCATATGGACCATCATCATACTAAGAAATCTCAAAGTCCACCTGAGATATGAAAGCATGGTACTGAAAGTGTCCACACAAGGAGGAACACCTCAAAGAAGGCCCAACATGGAGCCAAGAGACACTCAACAAAAGAATCCTCTCGTGAGGAAGCTAAAAACTCCAAGGAATATTCTAGTAGAAATACTAGTTCACATTCCCAAAGGAGAAGAAAGAAGAGGAAACATTCCAAGAGCCATGACCCTAAAGAGTTTAATAAATCCAGACCACTCACTTTTGATGGAGATATTAAAAAGGGGGAAGAAGCATAAGTTTGGCTACTAGGCTTGAAGAATTACTTTAGAGTCCATGACTACTTTGAAAAATTAAAGGCTCCAATAGCCATTTTCAACTTTAATGGAAAGGCCTCCATTTGGTGGGAGGACCTTAGGAATGTGAAAGGAATCCATGAGAAGGACTTGTCATGGAAACAATTTGAGAAGTAATTTAAGAGGGGGTATCTTTTGGAAAAATACTTTGATGGGAAGACCAAGGAGTTCTATGAACTCAATCTTGGGAAACTCATAATAGATGAATATATCAACAAATTTCTTGAGTTGATAAGGTATGTGCCTTACATAAAGGATGAAGAGGTAAAAATGAAACAATTTATTAGTGTACTGCCTCAGTCCTTCCGAGACAAAATTGAATATTATGAGACAAAGACTTTAGAAGACACTATCCAGAAGGCAAGATATTACCATGAGAAATTCAAGAGTAAGACAAAACCTCATGAATACTGGAAGAACACAAGTAATTCAGGATTCAAGAAGAAGGGGTTTGAACCCTTGAGATTTAATAACCATGGGAAATGTTCTAAGATAATCCTTTTTACTAAAAGTGTATATCAAAAGAACTTCCCATCTCAGAGTGGTAAGAAACCCTTTGGAGCAACCCCAGGAAATATTGATAACACAAATGGAGAACCCTTGAAATGTTGGGGTTGTGGAGAAGAACATTTGTTGAGGTACTTTCGACATAGAAAACAGAACAATAAGAGGGTATACAACATCCAGGAGGCTACCATAGTCAACAATGTGTCTAGGAGCATGCAACAAATTTATGCATCCTTGGAGAATAGACAAGATGACCACCAAGCTTCAGTGGTGGAGATGGAAGGTATGATTTCCAACCATCTAGTTTCAATTTTAATTGACCCTAGTTCTACTCTGATTTATGTTTCCCCTAAAATTGTTGAGAAATGTAAATTGCAGCAAGTAAAACATGTTAAATCATGGATAGTACAACTAACCACTAGAACCAAAATAAAGGTAACATAAGTCATACCATCATGCCAATTCATTATGAAAGGATTACCCACCCAAGAAAACCTAAACATACTCCCTTTAGGATCCTATGACCTATTGATTAGCATGGACTGGTTGGCTTCCCATAAAACCAAGTTGGACTATTACAATAAAAAATTGGAATGTGAAGATGAATAAGGGAGAAAAATAACCCTACAAGGAATTCAAAATCATGTCTCAGTGAGACAAATATTAGCCCTTCAAGTGAATAAGTATTTCAAAAAAGGATGTCCTTTGTATGCAATACAAGTGTTGAAATCTATTGAGAACAATAAGCCAATCCTAGAGGACCATCCCATATTAAGAGAGTATAAAGATGTGTTTCTAGAAGAGGTACCAAATCTACCTTCGAGAAGAGATATTGAATTTTCAATAGAACTTGTACCAGGAGTGGTGCTAGTGTCTAGAACACCCTATAGAATGAGTACACTAGAACTAGTTGAGATCAAACTACAACTAAATGAGATGTTGGAAAAAGGCTATATTCATCCTAGTGTGTCTCCATGGGGAGCACCAACCTTCTTTGTGAAAAAGAAGGATGGAACACTCAGGTTGTGCATAGACTATAGACAACTCAATAAGATGACCATTAAGAATAAGTATTCCTTGCCAAGGATCGATGACTTGTTTGACTAGTTAACGGGTGCTAAAATTTTCTCCAATATTTACTTGAGGTATGGATACCATCAAGTCCGAATTATGGATGAAGACATCCACGAAAAAACCTTTAGGACAAGATATGGGAACTATGAATTTTTGGTGGTGCCATTTGGGCTTACCAACACACCAACCACTTTTATGTGCTTAATGAATAATGTAATCAATAAGTTCTTGGACAGATTTTTATTGGTATTCATTGATGATATCCTAATCTATTGTAAGAGTAGGAAATAGCATGAAGAATATATCTAGTTAGTGTTTCAAGTGCTAATAGAACATCAACTCTATGCTAAGTTTAGTAAGTGTGACTTTTTCCAAAAATAAGTCCATTACTTAGGCCATGTTATTTCCAAGGAAGGAGTGGCAGTTGATATTGACAAGATCAAATCCATTATGGATTGGCCTACCCCAAAGGATGTATCTAATATGAGATCCTTTATGGTCTTAGCGGGATACTATAGAAGGTTCATAAATGGATTTTCCAAGATGGGTTGCCCAATCACCTCCCTTCAGACAAGGGAGTTAAATTCATTTGGACATCAGAATATGAAGAAAGATTCCAACAAATGAAATACCTTCTAACTAATGCACCCGTGCTGAAGATTGTAGACCCAAACAAGGAGTTCCTTGTGTGTACAGATGCCTACAAGGAAGGGCTCAGAGGAGTCCTTATGCAAGAAGGACATGTTATTTTCTACGAATACAGAAAATTTAATGAGCATGAAATCAATTATGTGACCCACAATTTGGAGTTGGTTTCCATAGTACATGCTTTAAAAATGTGGAGGCATTACCTCCTAGGTAGAATATTTGTTCTTATGACAAACCATAGTGGGTTGAGATATTTGTTTGATCAACCAAAGCTCAATGCTAGAAAAGATAGATGGATGGCTCTCCTTAGTGAGTTTGATTTTGAAATCAAACATATCAAAGGAAAATAAAATAGGGTGGATGATGCCCTTAGTAGAAGTATGAAATTTATTCACTTGGCAGTTGTGAGCACCTGTGAATCAGACGTCAAGGAGAGAGTCAAAAGTGCACAAGAAACAAATGCATTTTTCAAGACTGTGAAATCATACTTAGAGCAAGAGCCCATAGGGATGAAGTATGAGGGATATCAATTGTTGAATGATGGCCTGCCAGCTTACAAAGGTAGGTTGTATATTCCAAATTGTGATGACTTGAAGAGATTCATAATGGATGAACTACACAAAAGACTATATACTGGTCATCCTAGTTATCGAAAAATGATCACAACCACAAGGAAACTAATTTATTGGCCCGGACTGAAAAATGACATAACTGATTACTTAACTAAATGTCTAGAATGTCAACAAGTTAAGGAAGATCATCGACATCTAGTAGGGATGTTGCAGCCACTACTAGTCCCATAATGGAAATGGGAAACCATCTCCATGGATTTCATCATAGGGTTACCAAAATCAACCGAACAAAATGACACCATCATGGTAGTTTTGGAAAAATTGAGAAAGGTTGCTCACTTTATTCCTGTCAAATCAACTTGCAAGGCAATAGATATTGCCAATATTTTCATGAAATAATTATTTAGACTGCATGGCATGCCTAAGGAAATTATATCCAATAGAGATAAAAAATTTACTTCAAACTTTTGGAGATGTTTTTTTGATGGTTTCGAAACTAAATTACTATTTAGTACAACCTATCACCCTCAGACTAATGGGAAGACAAAGAGGGTAAACCAAGTGTTACAGGACATGTTAAGGATGCATGTAATGCATCAACCCAAGAAGTGGGAAGACTACCTACCATTGGTATATTTTTCTTATAACAATGGCTATCAAGAGTCATTGAAGATGAGCCCTTTTGAGGCCCTCTACGGTAGACAATGAAATGTTCCAATCAATTGAAATAAACGAATAGATAGAATTATGATCGAGCCAGATATGCTAGAGGAAATGAAACAACAAGTAGTTCATATACAAAAAATATATGAAAATAGATCAGGATAGACAGAAAAGCTATGCAGATAGAAAAATGACTCCTAGAGAGTTAAAAGAAGGGGATCATGTGTATCTCCTAGTTAGGCCCAGGAAAATTTCTTTGAGAGTGGGAGCTTGTTCCAAGATGGCACCTCAGTATTGTGGACCCTTTGAAATTTTGGATAGAGTGGGACCTGTAGCATATAGACTAGAAATTCCTCCCATAGTGAAGGCACATAATGTTTTCCATGTTTCATTACTGAATAAATATGTACATGATTCTAATAATATAATTGCTTAGTCTTTGATTAAGGTGGAACCAGAGGGAGAATTCTTGCCATATCCGCAATGCATAATAGACAGGAAGAAAACCCCACTCAAGAACAAAACCATTGCACAGGTCAAGGTGCAGTGGAAAGACTTTGGCCCAAATGAATCTATTCGAAAATGGAGGATGCCATGAAACATGCATACCCATTTTTGTTTACTTTTATACATACAGAGAACATCAACAACTATAACATTGAGGGCAATGTTCCTTTAAGGGGGAGGGTATTGTAATACCCCTGTTTTCCCCATCTTGTAAATATAACTATAACTTTCCTATAGACTATAGGTAGACTCAATATGTGTGGACATTGGAACTAATGAACCTTTTTATTATAAAAGGTAATGTATATATATATGTATTTTCTGTTAATAAATAAAGTGGATAGTGTTGCATAACTACTAAAGGGTTTTTCCAAGGTAGATCATGATGCTATGAGATAGATGGTGAGGGTAACCAACAGTGGTTGAGATGAACCCCATTAGACCAGTACCTTACTGGGTTTAAATTACTTAGACCCAGAACAATCCTATGACCTAGAAATAAATTACCAATCAAGATGGTATTTAGGAAGAACTCCTCAAGAGTTAATGAGGAGACGGGACAGAGTAAACATTTGAGAGACTTCCTTACCTAACCATGAAATGGGTATTCATACCCACATAATATTGTTGAGGAAGGAAAGAAAAGAGGGAATTTCGTGGGAAGAGGGAATGCGAAGGAGATGAATCGAGAGACGATTCTTCCTAAAAAGAGAGGGCAGGTGCATCTCTAGGGGTTCTGAGGAGAACTGGACAACAAGATTTCTCTGAGTTTAATAATTTACTGGCAGTGTTTTCAATCCAAGCTGACAAATGGGGCTACAAGAAGATGAGTGACTGAGGAATCACTCGTTGCAACCCCCTTTCTTGGTGAAGAAAAAACTATTTTTCCAAGTTCTCATGGGAGGAGGAGAGTAACCTTCATACCTAACTATCGCTGAACAAGAATGAAGAGTCTCTCTCAAGGCATCATGATCTAGCTAGGGGGTGGCTAGAAATAAATTCGTTCATGATTTCTTATGCCTACGATTGGGTGGAAATGGGCACCCCTCTTAGAAGTTGCTTCACTATCATGTTTCTTGATAAGTATTACTCATCCTGTGTATTAGAATTGAAATGATGTGTCTATTACTAAAAGTAGCATTGTATGATTAATGTAGAAATGATTATTGTTTTTCTGTTAACCTTTGCATTTGAATGGTTTATGTTTGCCTCATTTTAGAAGCTGGAGAGCTATGAGATGTGGGTCCTCAAAATAATTTAGGAATAAGTTTATGGTTCCTACACTGGTTAAGAAACGCCTTTCGTTGTTTTAGAACTTAATCTCTATGAATGGAATGCGCTCCCTTCAAACTAGTCTCCCAAGAGACCATGGGATCATGCCCATGGCCTTAACCAAATCTTGGCTAAGAAATATGAGTGTAGCCTCTGGAGCTCAATAAATTTCCATATGACCAAGACCTTAGAACCCTTCACTAGGTTCGAAAAAAGAGTTAAGCTATTTTTTATTTGAAACTCCAAGATTTCAGAGCTCCAGGGTGTTATGTCCTTAGCACTCTCAAACCAACCGAAGGAAACCTGTTGTTACAATGACCAACAATGTTGATCGACATCTGGCGGTTTCCTTAACTGTGATCATGGAATCTGTCCCACCATTAAGCCCTGACCCACTTACTGTTCAAAAAGTGATGAGAGCCATAGATTGGTAGATGCTTCAGGATCTTTCTTGGCCATTGGATATACATCATGGTTAGTTTAACGTTGACCACTCCGGGAGAAAGGGAGTGTTAAGCGGGTAGAACCCCCGAACGCTGAACTAGAAAAGTGACGAGAGATGTAGATAAGAGGATGCTTCGAGATCTTTCCTGGTCATTGGATCTACACTACGTTCAGTATGACGTTAACCACTCTAGGAGAAAGGGAGTGTTAAATAGGTAGAAACTCGAATGTTGAACTCACGAAGAAACCTGAACTGTCGAGGATTCTTCGGGATTCTTCCTGACCGTTGGATCTAGACCATGGTCATCCTAGTGCTGACCACTCTAGGAGTAAACGAAAATCACACAGAGGAACCCCCAAACGCCAAAGTTGTGAAGAAACATAGGTCATAGATATAGGGATCTACGTGGACCCATCTCGACTGTGGGATATAATGGGTATTGGGAGATTGCTGGTAGGAGTTCATACTTCAGAGCTTCAGGTGAATTCGTAGGAAGAAGAATCTAGAGATTGTTGAAGGATATCAGTCCGTAGTGACATGGCACATTGACGTCACCTAGGGTGACGTGGAACCATTTTCGGCATGCCATGTGTCACCTTGATTCATTCTTTTTACAGGTCTTATATGCCCATTAGAATGTGACACATTTCACCCATTGTTGGGGCCATGTGTCATCCCTTCCCTTTGCCACGTTTCATCCCATGGCGCATGCTTCCTTGGCCAAAATATGGTGGTGTACCCAATACTCTAGGAGTTCGATACTTTAGGAAGATTGGGAAGCTAGAACACTGGGGTTAATTCAGCCAAAGGCCTGGAACCACCTGTCCTTACCTCTACATTTAATGCATTTCCACATGTAAGCGTGGACCCTTCGGGAGTTCAAGAATTAGAGACTCCAAAGGACTGGAGTGGTTTGTTTGGATGATTTGAAATAGGACGAAGGCCCATATTTACCTTCCCGCTCTTGTAGGCGGTCAAACAATTTTAAATATAATTAATTAAATGAAAACGGACCCTCTCTGGGACTTGTTGAGGAAAAGATATAAATTTATCTTACTCAAGCATTTTCGAGTCTTTCTTGGCTAAGGAAATATAGTCGATAATATTACCCTATGTTTTATAGCCTCAAAACGTATTTCCTAATCCACAAGTATTAATTACAAGGGCTTAGGATGATTTTTAAATGAAAATATTATTGCAAAATCCAAAATTTTTATATAATTTTCTGCACATATACAGATTGCAGAAATAAAATGTGGAGATCAAAAGCAAAAGTGACCAAGTCACAGATTAACACAAATGAGACATAATACCAATCACTTTATTTCATTCCAAGAAATCAAAAGTATCTTTCTATTTACAAAAATCCTTATGAGGGCATGGACCAAGGTCAAACTTAGATATCCCCGATGAAAATCATACAAAAGGACTTTGACAAGAAGTAAAAACTGAACTTTAAAATCTGGATCAGCTTGCCACAGAATCTTGCCCACTTGACTTTGCACAATATCCTTTATCAGTCATGAAACTCAATCCATAAACAAACAAGTATACATAGACTATCAAAGATATATCAACACCTCTGAAACAAAGATCTGAATGATATGGTTCAATTTTGAACTTTGTTGTCTATAATATGACCCTGCTATCAAAAAGAGAATTAGGCCTTCAATGAACTCAAGAATAAATGAAAACTAAACTATCTCAATAAAACTCAAGAGCAAACCTTAGTATTTCTTTCTCCTCCTAGTCTCCCCTTCTTCTTCCTTCTCATTTGTCTTTTATGCATTCCAAATTAGTTGAAGTACTTCAGCTACCTCATTTAGTGAAGTTAACTAAAACTTAACTAATTTTAGTTTAGAGGAAGTAATAATAATAATAATTAAGGGTATTTTTATTAAATAATAATTAAGTAGGTGGGTCCCCTTGTGACTCCCTTTTATTTCTTTACAAAAATAAACACAATTAGACAACCAATAAAACACATGCCTCCTTATGGCCCCCATAATTATTTCCACAATTTGAAATTTAAATATAAAAAATATTTCAAATTATATCCAAAACATGTAAATATCCACAACATATCAAAAAATAGTTTGTTGTCCAAAAAGTTCAGTAGTCCATTGTCCTCAACAAATCAATTATAAAAAAATAAACCAAAATCTATATTTTCCACTTTGAGAGGCAATTCTTCTTTTGTCACTGCTGTCCCCTTTGGACTTCTATGAATTAGCATTAGGTTGGGTGGAACCGTGAGGTTTAATCTCACTAATAACATGGGATAAATAATCCCTCAAGTGCGTATGGGAGAACACTGACTTTGCTGAGTCACTTGAATGAGAGGAGGGTGAAAAAACAACTTTTCCTTTGTGTTTCACATGGGGAGCCTCGGTTTTGAGTCGTTTTCTTGCATGGGAGGACTGTACATGTGAGTGTGAAGGGGAAATTTGAGCATTTGGGTTTACAGGTTGAGGAGGAGGTAATGACAAGTTGGGCCAACCATGATGGTGGGATACTGTTGGGTGAACAATCTCCCACCATCCATCATTCTCGGGAACTTCTAGTTGCAAAGATACATGGGGAGGCATAGGGATACCATGAACATTTTGGGGCTGGAAGGGAGGCCTCTCTAGTCTAGGATGAATTATCCCTTTCCCAATCCAATTGAAGAACCCATCTTGAAAAATCTGGTTCAACTCCTGAGGGTCGACATCAAAATGAATTGAGAATCTGGGCCTTCTAGGCCCTTTGTTCCATTTACCTCTTCCCCTATTGTTTCTGCCATGACTGCCTCTACTAAATAAATTCATCTTGTATCCAACAATTTATTAGCAACTATCCCTTAATAGACCATATATGACATTCTCTTTATATGAAACCAAGTTTGGCTCATAAATTAACATAAGACCCATGCAATTCAATCCATAAAAATTATTTAATAATTGACGAATGAGAACGGAGTGAAATAGGGTTCATGGGATATCTGGGGAGATTGCAATGAGAGAAAAAGTGATATCATGACAGGGAGTAATAACACGAGTACTGCTCAACAAATTATTAAATAACTGACTGTGCAGTCAATACCAAAATATATTAGCTTCGATCTATCTCTATGTCATCTTTTACCACTTTCATACAAAGTTTTAATTTTATTGTATTGAACATGGCGTGTAAAAATGAAATTGGGATAGTGAGAGGGTTATAATGAGCGAAAAAGTGAGAATATGAGAGGGAATAATACATATATTGTTCATAAAATAAATTAAATCAAACAACAAACATAACTCTATGCCAAATACAATCCAAAAAGAATCCATTTTTAATACCAAAATCATTTAACTGCCCCTTATTTACATACAGATTGCTTGTTGTCTTCAATACAGAAAACAATTCAATTGCCCAAAACTCTTCAATTATATCAATCTGTGCATCCTATACAATAACTATGCAATTATCATTTCCAATTCCACAGTAACATCATACCATTCGAGACACAATCATGTATGTTGACCCTTTACTTTTAAAACAAACATAATATGCACAGTGATTCCAATTATACATATCCAATGCTCAATTCTTGAAATCAAATAATAATATACCTAGTACTAACCACCAACAATAAACTTCCAAAACTGACTGACACAGTCTACTGTCATCAAATAATAATCGGGCCCGATTTGATCACTCATAGGTCCTTCTTAAATCTGGACAAAACAAAGATCATGTTTGATGAACCAAACATACACACATGTCTTCAACAATATAATCAACACCAATCCCGATCGACACTATCATTTAACCAAAAATATGTAGCTTTGAACCCAAGATTCATATTCATCAAACATATAGAGACTTCCTTTCAAAATAAATGCTTGATAAAAGATGGATCCATATGATGCACAAAGAGAACATAACAAAACCACACAGAGGTGCCTTTTACACTTAAATGGAATCATGGTTGTGCTAGGTTTTAACACAACAATGGATGGGATAACCATGAATCAATCAAAAAGAAAGTACTTGGCACTGTAGGTAACCCATAATTTTTTTCCTTTCCAACAAATTTATCACAGAGAGGAAACATAGAGAGTCGATCAAGAGATGGTATTTGAAGTGAGATATCCCGTGTGTTTTTATAATTACCACAATCATTAAACTTGTAACCCCAAAATATTGAGAGAACCAAAAAGGTGGCCAAGGAGGAATAAAAGCAAGTCGGGCTCAATAGAACCAAGTAGGGTTCTTGGGAGCTAAATTAATCTTCAAAAACACAAAGAGACCGTAATCCTTTTACCTCCTAAAATAAGTTACCACCGAGAAGCAACCACACGTAATCAAGTATATTCTTGGAACATGGTCGTGCTCTTTTGAAATCACTGCAATCATTTAACTCATAACCCCCAAAACTTGAAAATTCCTGAGTAGAAACAAACAATTTGAACTCAACAAAGAAGGGACAGGAATATGTCTCTTAAAAATTTATTTCAGAGAGGAAACAAGGGTTGGTATAAACATGGAATAATCCTCGAAGAAATAGAGAGATTTTGCCTCTTCCAAACACCAAAGAGGTCTATAACCTTCGAAACAAATTTGACAGTGAGGCTTACCAACATATCAATCAACCACTATAACAGATATGAGAGGAGCGAATGAATAAAGTACCTGTAAAAATACTTCCAGAGCATAACCTGTGGCCATTTGATACATATACACATTTTCCTTTAATATTATGGGAAATATAAAGACTGGACTTTGAAATTCTTTTGGTGATAGTTACATTGAACAAAAACCATAATAAGCAATAGCTCGGGGCTTGGCCAAAAAGAGCAAGAACAATACCACTTTTGATAGTTTCATTGCAAACTGGAGAACGAATCACAACAATGACCGAGATGAAAATGGGGTGACAACAATAATACCTAGACTGGTGGTAAAACCCCGTGTGAATAAAACTCAAAGCTTGTTGCACTATCGTCATCATTTTTCATAGAGAACCAGAATAAACCCAAGATGACCAACATTTATTTAAATCAATAACCAATGCACATGATTTACAAAACAATAACACCCATTACTTTCCTTCAAAATTCCAACATTCTACAGTAATCACATAGAACACCATAACACAACATTGATACCCAGTCAAAAAAACAAGAAAAAAAAAGAACTCATGCAATCCTGAGCCAACCAAATGATTCGTAATAAAGAGAGTCCATAATGGATGGAAAGCAAAGAGCCATACCTTGAAAAATAGCTTCAAGGAAGAGTTGGCCTGTGTTTTCCCCTTCAAAATCTGAAATCATGGAGCTCCCACAATCACCAGAGAAAAATGAAACTATGGCTAGGGTGACGAGCTCGAGGGTGGTTTGGAGTGACATGTAGTAAATGCATGTCGCTTCCTCACCTGGCCCTATTCAATTCAACATACTATCCATTCCATTACCATAACATCAACCATTAAATTCAAAGCATATCCAATCTATACATTCAATGCCATATCCATTGTAGAGTGCGCCACCTGAAACTTATCAAAATAATAACCATATGTTAACATTACCATATGTGCTTCCCATATCATTATTTAAGCAAAAATGCATGGTATAACAGTTAGGTCCAACACTTCCCATTAGTCACTATTATATGTATTTTCAAGGTTTATATATAATATTTTCCCATAGCTTTACGAATTATCCATAGTTTTTTTTTCCTTTTTGTTTTAAGCTCAAGATTCCATATCCTTTTATTATCCCCTTGTAGAAAATCATGTGTAAGAACATTAATCAATGTTATAACATAACATAAAACTTGTAAAACAACATAATCCTCATACCCATAACACTACCTTGTATTGCGAGTGAACATTAATAACATTTAGCAACAATGCATCAACCAATCATGTTTCCAAAACAAATGAAACCAAGATTGCTCATCAACTGTAGAAGACTATGTAGGCATCATTATAACAACAACAAACATATAAGCGCAACACATCTACAAGGGGGTCCCACCTACTAGTTAATTATTATTATCATAAAAAGATAATAGATCTTAGCAATCCTTTGCGGGAAGTATTCATTATTGTGATTTTAATTGTCAACAAATTGATGAATCCACGGGGAAATTTGTTTCCAACATATTAAGAACTCAAATTGTCTGGTTTTGCAGACCATGTAACCATTATATCAAGAAAATAGATATCATAATAATTATGTAATAGGGGGAAGTGAGTAGTTTATGGGAAAAATGTTCGAGATTTTGGGAATAACTCATGGAAAGTGTTAAGTATGAGGGGGTTTATCCCTGTATGCATAATAATTCGATTAATCATAGTAAAAGAATTCTTGACGTCAAGGAGAAAAATTTTCTGGTATGCTCTTTTGAATATTGGAGCGGATGGAAGAAAAGGAAAGAAGAAAAGGGATAAAACCAACTATCTTATATAACAAAAGTTGAAGCATATAACAATTTCAATGATGTGTTCCAGAGGGAACATCATGACAACTTTGTAACCTTATTGTTATTGATTAACAATACCTTGCAGAATAGCGTCGCTGTGGAAAAACTGATCCAACATTTTATTTTGACAAGAAATGAATTCAAATAAATGAAACACAATAGAAAGAAATAAAATAGCAGAAATGGAACAACTGAAATGAAATAACAAAAATGTAAAATCAAAGAAAATAAAACAAATTATAATACAAAAAAAATTCCATACAACATTTAAAATTTCAAGTTGGTTCCACATAATGTTTTAAGTGTGAACCGTTGGTGCTATAGGAAAACAATCGCTCTTGCAAGTCCTTTAGGATATAGGAATTTGCACCCAGGACAAAAGATATCTTAAATGGACCCATCCATAACTTTTGTAACTTTGAATTCCTTCCTCTAACGACATGACATGAATCCCACAAAAATACCTTTTCATTAACCTTAAATTTGACAACTTTGACACTATTATTGAAATATCTTTTAACAATTTGTTGTCTTCTCTTTACGTTATCCAAGGAAAACGTCCTTTTATCCTATAAATCCAAGAGTGCATTCATCCTTTGAGAGATATCAAAATAATTTAATTATTCAACAAGTAGCATTAACCTTAGAGCAAAAAGTTCCATCTCAGTAGGTAGAATGGCTTCTTGACCATAAACAAGCTAGAAAGGAGTGCAACCAGTGTTGGATTACTGAGAGGGGGGGTGAATTAGTAATATAGAAATGTAATACTTTTTCACCATAAAATGCAAGTATTATATCAATGTAGCATTATCATCCAATAGTTGCAGAGTAAATAAACAATGAACAAATGAGAAATCACACACATACATAGTACACCAGTGTTTTACGTGGAAACCTAAAGCGGTAGAAAACCACAGAATGATTTTTTTTATATGTCTTTAAGAATTACATTCATTGGAAGCACCAAATTCCTTTGTTTTCCAGCTGCAACTGGAAGGAGGCTCCAACCCCCTAGTTTCTTAGGCTACAACCTGAGGGAAGATCCAACTCCCCAATTCTCTGGATACAACCAGAAGGAGGCTACAACCCCCTAGTTCTCCGATTACAACCGGAAGGTGGATACAACCACCTGTCCTTGCCTATATCCTCTCTCTCTAAGAATTTATATCCTGCATCTGATAAATCTTTCCCCCTTTTTCATCATTGACAAAGGTATCTTTCCATCCGGGGCTGCTCCCCCTAACTAAACTATCCTTGGGGATACTCCCCCTAACTGAAATCTTCCTGAAACTGATATCCCAACTTGAATTGTCCTATTTATGGTGCTTCCTCTTGTACATCTAAGACATATAAGATAATCATTCAAAATAATTAATTTTGGAGTATAAATTACTCCTAGTCTCTGGTGAAGATACTCAAAGGCTTCTCGTGGAAGCGGTTTTGTAAAGATGTCTTCCACTTGTTCTTTTGTGCCCACATATTCAACTTTGTTGTTCTTCTCTGTAACCTGTTCTCGTAGAAAGTGATACTTGATTGGAATGTGCTTCTTCTTGGAGTGCATCACTGGTTTATTTGAGATACCGATGGCTCTTGTATTATCACAATAGATTGAAATGGGCTCATCATACTCAACCTATATATCTGCCAGAGTTTGTTTCATCCATAGAACCTTTGTAAAACATGATGTTGTTGTAATATACTCTACCTCGGCTATAGATAAAGATATTGATGATTGTTTCTTTCTTATCCATGATACTAGACACTCACCCAAGTAGAAATCTTCTCCACTGGTGCTTTGTCGGTCATCAATGCAACCTGCCCAATCATCATCTGTGTAGGAAATAAGTGATATATCCTTTCCTTTTGGATACCATAATCCAAACTCTTATGTTCCTTTGAGATATCTGAAAATCCTCTTCACTTCTAATACATGTGATTCCTTTTCTACTGCTTGAAATCATGCCGCCTGTCCAACTTCCTGCATTACATATGGTCTAGATGTTGTCACATATAGTAGGATACTAGTCATTGACCTGTATTTCCTCTGATCTATAGACTTTGAATCATCATATTGTCTCAACTTGCAACTGGTTTGTGTGGGAGTGATAGTTGGTTTGAAATCTTCCATTCCAAACCTCTTTAGCATTTATATGATATACTTCGTTTGAGAAATAAAAATTCCTTGCTTTCTTTGACGTATCTGAAGACCCAAAAAGAAGGATAGGTATCCAAGTAATGGCATTTCAAATTCATTCTGCATGTCCTTTGCAAATTTCTGTCTTAACCTGTCATCAGTGCTTCCAAAAATAATATCATCAACATAAAATTCAATTAATAAAATACTATCTTGAGTTACCTTGACGTAGAGGTTGTTGTCTACACTTCCTTTTTTGAACCCTTCTTGTTGTAGATATTTATCCAGTCTAGAGTACCATGATCTTGTCCACTTTTATATATCTTTCCAAACCTGCTAAGTATTCTTACAAATCTATCTATGTCCATACTATCCAAGGCTCTACTTGTGCAATTGTCCATAATGATGACCCATTTATCACTATACTATCATGAAGTCTTGATTAATCTATCAAATTGTACTTCTACTAACTGACTTCTCTAGATCTGTCTTCTCAAACTCTGCAAGTTGCTCGAAGGATGGTTCTTTGGTTTGTCACAACTATCGTATAGACTCCCCTATCTAATATTCATATCACCTGGGAGTCTCTAAGTCATATGGCTCAGAAAAATTCCTTCTCTGATGTGTATTCATCACCATATTCATTGGTAGATTCATCATCTCTCTGATCTCTAACTTCTTTATTTCTCTCTATGGATTCATCTTTCACTACAATACCTGAAAGTAAAATCTCTTGAACATGTTCCTTATTTACTTGTCCTTCTTTTCTTTTATTTATTTTCCAATCCTTTCTATATATGACATCCTTCTTTTACTCTGTAGATTTTTCTTCATCTTGTTTTATTGCCAATCTTGCGATCTTTGGGACTTGGTCTTTGTTCACCTGTTCTTCCTATTTTCTTATTCATACTTTCTTATATTTGATATCAGTGTTCTCTTTCATGGAAGTATCGATCATGCATCTACAATAACGAGATATGTGTCCATAGTTATGACATTTGTAACATTCAATGTTATGTGGGGCCACATAGGCATTTCTTTTATAATCCCTGCAATATCAAACCTTATGTCCAAAGTTATTACAATAAAAACAATGACCATAAAAGAAATTTGCATACCTAGGAGTGAATGATCTTCTTTGTGGTGTATTCCTTCTGAATTTTTTCCTTGACTGATCATGATCATGATTGAAGCTTCTTTGTGGCTTGAACATGGATGGTCTTATTGAAGATGTATCTTAATTAGTTTTCTTAGATTTTGGTTGACCACGATTCCTTCCTTTGAGTACTTCTGGATAACTCTTTCTATTTTCTTCATTCTTATTTTCTAGCAATGTAGAGTGCTTCTCTTCATTCTCTACAACCAATGTGGATGTTTTTGTCTCTCACTACTACATATTGTAAAAATTCCGATGTTTTATTTGCGGCGTTATGGACAAAATTGTCCATATTGTCGCAAAATAGAGGAAATTTATATAAAAAAAAATTCATGTTGCCCGATAACGTCTCTCTTGCCACGTTGACGTCTCTCTTGCCACGTTAACGCCGGTATTGCCACGTTAACGTCGTTCTTTCCACGTTAACGTCGTTCTTTCCATGTTAACATCTCTCTTGCCACGTTTTCCACTGGAACGTCTCTCTTGCCACATTTTCCACTGGAACGTCTCTCTTGCCACGTTTGTGAAGCTGTATGTCACAATTGCCACGTTAACATCGGTCCTGCCACATTTTCCACTGGAACGTCTCTCTTGCCACATTTTCCACTGGAACGTCTCTCTTGCCACGTTTGTGAATCTGTATGTCGCAATTGCCACGTTAACGTCGGTCTTGCCACGTTAACGTCGGTCTTGCCACGTTAACGTCACTCTTGCCACATTTTCCACTGGAACGTCTCTCTTGCCACGTTTGTGAAAATGTATGTCGCAATTGCGATGTTTTCGAAACTAGGTTTTCCCCTCCAACGGTCACCTTAGTATGTTCACCAAGTCAAAATACCAACGGTCACTTAGGACTTTTTTACGTCAGAATTGCGACGTTACAAAATATACAAATCCTAGACCTCCATTTTGTATTCTTTGTGTTCTAAAGTTTGGTTCTCCTCTTGCGTTGTTGGAATAGATTGGGTTTATTCATTATTGTTCACCAAAAAGTCCCTTTCATTATTATCTATTGGAGGTCATAAAAAAGAGGAAACCTATAGAGAAGACCCTATACCAATGAGCAGTGGACCTTGGGAACAATTGTTTCAATATCCTCACTCTTGGATTGTAAATAGAAATAAAGCACTCAGAGTTTCATTAGTCTTTCATGACATGCCTACCAAATATCCTAAAGACCTTCCTAGGTTCAATGGAGATGACGCATTTACACAAGAAGAGCATATTACAACATTTCAAGACTACATTGATTACTTAGAAATCAAGCATGATGATATTTTTATGAGGATATTTTGTCATTCCTTGACGGGAGATGTACCAAGTTAAAGATATGAATGTGTATATCGAGCCTCTTATCG
>ML789327.1:696229-706900 GCA_009831015.1 Picea engelmannii
TCTCCACTGGTGCTTTGTCGGTCATCAATGCAACCTGCCCAATCATCATCTGTGTAGGAAATAAGTGATATATCCTTTCCTTTTGGATACCATAATCCAAACTCTTATGTTCCTTTGAGATATCTGAAAATCCTCTTCACTTCAAATACATGTGATTCCTTTTCTGCTGCTTGAAATCGTGTTGCTTGTCCAACTTCCTGCATTACATATGGTCTAGATGTTGTCACATATAGTAGGATACTAGTCATTGACCTGTATTTCTTCTGATCTATAGACTTTGAATCATCATCTTTTCTCAACTTGCAACTGGTTTGTGTGGGAGTGATAATTGGTTTGAAATCTTCCATTCCAAACCTCTTTAGCATTTATATGATATACTTTGTTTGAGAAATAAAAATTCCTTTCTTTCTTTGACATATCTGAAGACCCAGAAAGAAGGATAGGTCTCCAAGTAATGACATTTCAAATTCATTCTGCATGTCCTTTGCAAATTTCTATCTTAACCTGTCATCAGTGCTTCCAAAAATAATATCATCAACATAAAATTCAATTAATAAAATACTATCTTGAGTTACCTTGACGTAGAGGTTGTTGTCTGCACTTCCTTTTTTGAACCCTTTTTGTTGTAGATATTTATCCAGTCTAGAGTACCATGATCTTGTCCACTTTCATATATCTTTCCAAACCTGCTAAGTATTCTTACAAATATATCTCTGCCCATACTATCCAAGGCTCTACTTGTGCAATTGTCCATAATGATGACCCGTTTATCACTATACTATCATGAAGTCTTGATTAATATATCAAATTGCACTTCTACTAATTGACTTCTCTAGATCTGTCTTCTCAAACTCTGCAAGTTGCTCGAAGGATGGTTCTTTGGTCTATCACAACTATCGTATAGACTCCCCTATCTAATATTCATATCACCTGGGAGTCTCTAAGTCATATGGCTCAGAAAAATTCCTTCTCTGATGTGTATTCATCACCATCTTCATTGGTAGATTCATCATCTCTCTGATCTCTAACTTCTTTATTTCTGTCTATGGATTCATCTTTCACTACAATACTTGAAAGTACAATCTCTTGAACATGTTCCTTATTTACTTGTCCTTCTTTTTTTTCATTTATTTTCCAATCCTTTCTATATATGACATCCTTCTTTTACTCTGTAGATTTTTCTTCATCTTGTTTTATTGCCAATCTTGTGATCTTTGGGACCTGGTCTTTGTTCACCTGTTCTTCCTGTTTTCTTATCCATACTTTCTTATATTAGATATCAGTGTTCTCTTTCATGGAAGTATCGATCATGCGTCTACAATAACAAGATATGTGTCCATAGTTATGACATTTGTAACATTCAATGTTACGTGGGGCCACATAGGCATTTCTTTTATAATCCCTGCAATATCAAACCTTATGTCCAAAGTTAGTACAATAAAAACAATGACCATAAAAGAAATTTGCATACCTAGGAGTGAATGATCTTCTTTGTGGTGTATTCCTTCTGAATTTTTGCCTTGACTGATCATGATCATGATTGAAGCTTCTTTGTGGCTTGAACATGGATGGTCTTATTGAAGATGTATCTTAATTAGTTTTCTTAGATTTTGGTTGACCATGATTCCTTCCTTTGAGTACTTCTGCATAACTCTTTCTATTTTCTTCATTCTTCTTTTCTAGCAATGTAGAGTGCTTCTCTTCATTCTCTACAACCGATGTGGATGTTTCTGTATCTTCAACGCTCTTATTGAGCTTGACGATTTTGACTCTTAGTGTGAAAACTTCTTCTTCAAGATTCTCAACCTCTTCTTCTTTCTTCATTATCTGAGACTTCATGTTCTTCAAGTTGGATTTTCAATGTAATTATTTCTTCTTCCAGTCTTCTCTCTTCTTGACCAAACTCTTCCTCAATTTGGTTTAAGTGCTTGGTTCTTTCCTTGAGATGATCCATCAACATCTTTTCTCTCTTTTATACTTCTTCATTTTGTGTTGCTATGTTGGCTTCTAAACATTTCTTTTGATATTCTAGAGTTTCTTCAATTCTTTTGGCCTCTTATAGTTGAGCTCTTAACTTCTTGATGACCTGCTGATATTTTTTGGAATCTCGAACACTTTACTTATGCTTCATCAATTATTTCTTGGATGAATTTATTTCTTCTCTTTCTTTATTTAAATAATCAATTGCACTGATCATTTTTTCTCTGTAATCACCTTCTCCTTCTTCATACTCTTCCTCTTCTGAATATATCTGACATGATGAGCATATTTCTTCTTGTTTTGTATCTACATATTCTTTGGCATTTTATGAATCTGCAATGGGTGAAGAATATCTGTCATGTAACTTATCCCAAAGTTCTTTGGCTGTTGAACATTTACCAACCTTTCCTCTTACCGTATTAGGTAATCCTTCCCAGATGAAATCCATTGCTATTTTTTTATTCTTCTTAAATTCCTTGTTGGTTGCAATCTTTGCCCTTTTTGAAATATCATGTTGGGTATGTGTTATATTCTTTGCACGGGCACGTAGGGGGGTTAGAGGGGGAGTGCAGGGGTTCAAGGGCAACACCCCCATTTTTTTTTCTTTTGCATCGGGACCGCATTTTTCGGGACCACATTATATTTAGGTGGTTTTTCGGCACATGGTTTCTTTGTCGATGGTTTTCTATTTTTGATCAAGGAATTAGGGTTTTGGACTAATCCAGGTCATTGGGTTAGGGTTTTGGATGTCTCTAGCTCGTATATGTATTTTTTATTGTAAACATTGTAACATAATTAATGAATATAGAATATGATGGTTTTCCCGGTTTGGGTTTCCAGGGGAAAAATATCTGTGTAATGTTTGTATTTTCCATTGTATCTTTTCTGTTCTTTTTCTGAATATCTATTTGCAGTAGATATTGTACAAGGTTAGAATTTACATTTGGTATCAAAGCTTTATTGGCTTCAGGGGGATGCCTTTGTGGTCAAGGGTTTGGCTCGGGATTGTTATAAGCCTTGTTACAGTGGGAGATCTGTTGTATTGCTTTTTCAGGTGAAAAGAAATGGCAAGCAATTTGAAGATGGAGATCGAGAAGTTTAATGGGAAAAGTTTTGAGCTGTGAAAGCTCAAGATGGAAGATCTGTTGGTGGAGAGAGATCAGTGGATCACGGTAGATCTAGGTACTTCACATACAGGAACTTCTGCAGATGACTGGAAAAAGTTGGATCAGAAGGCAAAGAGAACAATCTAACTGTGTCTCTCTGATTCAGTATTACTGAGTGTGTCAGAGGAAGCTACAACCAAGGATTTATGGAAAAATTTGGGGAAGTTGTATCAGTCTAAGTCCTTGGTAAATAAACTATTCCTGAGAAAGAAGTTGTGTAACTTGAGGATGAGAGATGGAGACTTGATGGTAGAGAATTTCAATGCCTTCAATACTGTGGTAAGTCAATTAGTATTTGTTGAGAATAAAATTTCAGATGAAGATAAATGTATCAATTTGTTGTGTTCTTTACCAGACTCATGGGATAGTCTGGTTGTGGCCATAGGTAGTAATAAAAATTCCTTGAAGTTTGAAGAAGTGGTCTCATCCTTGTTGTCAGAGGAGATGAGACAGAAGAATATGGAAGGACATAGCACAAACGCATTATTTGCAAGAGGACGTTCCCAGGAAAGAAATAGATCTAATTTCTCAAGTGGGAGATCTAAGTCTAAGAGTAGATATAAATCTCCTGGAAAGTTTGTAAGGGTATGTTGGAGATGTGGAAAAGAAGGGAACTATAAGAAGCAGTGTAGATCCAAAGTTGAGAAAAAGAAGGGATCTGGAGAATCTTCTTCTACAGAAGAAAAAACATCCAAGGAGGAAGGGGGGGATGTGTACTTGGCCTCTTCAAGAACATATGCATATCATGAGTCATGGTTTATTGAATCAGGTTCATCCTTTCATATGACTCCCCACAGGGAGTGGTTTTGCGAATATGAAAGGTATGATGGAGGTAATGTTTTATTAGGGAATGATTCGACAAACAAAATCATAGGAAGAGGAAGGATCAATTTGAGGCTCATATATGGAAGGATTAGAAAACTTCCCGGTGTTCTCCACATCCCAGGTTTGGCTATAAATTTGATTTATGTAAGTAAAATGGACAATGCAGGGGTAAAAACAATATTTGAAAAGGAAACCTGTAGGATGGTTTGAGGAGAAATGGTGTTGTTGAGGGGAGTTTGGTTTTGAACTTTCTATAATCTGCAAGGAAGCACTATGAGTGATGGGTGTAATAATTCCATTGTTCCTGATATTGGACTTGAAGAAGAAAAAACTCCTACAGTCTCTGGAGAAAAGGTTATTCTATGGCATCAAAGACTGGGGCATATTAGAGAGAAGGGTCTTCGACTACTAAACGGTAAAGGTATGGTTGAAGGTATGTCTAACTGCTCTTTGGATTTTTACTTTTGTGAACATTATCTATATGGGAAGAAGAATTAGGTAAGATTCCCCTCTGGTGCAACGAGGGAAAAATGAATTTTACAGCTAGTTCACAGTAATGTTTTTGGACCTGTTTTGGTCCCATCATTGGAAAATCTATGTACTATGTCTCATTTATAGATGACTTCTTGAGGAAGACTTGGATATATTTCCTCAGGAATAAATCTAAAGTCTTTGACATGTTTAAAGAGTTTAAGGCTATTGTTGACAATCAAACAAAAAAAATAATTAAGGTGTTGAGGATATATAATGACAGAGAGTTTTGAGGAAATGAATTTGAATAATTCTATAAGAAGTGTGGTATAAAAAGGAAGAATACTACTCCATATACACCTAAGCATAATGGAGTTGTAGAAAGGATGAACATGACGTTGATGGAAAAAACAAGGTGCTTTCTCAGTGGTGTCGGGTTAGGAAAAGAATTTTGGATAGAGACAGTGGGTACTGCATGTTACTTGGTCAACAGATCACCCTCATCAGTGTTGGATGACAAGACTCCACACGAGGCATGGACTGGTAAGGAACCTTCTCTCACACATCTCAAGGTTTTTGGCTGCGATGCATATGTTCATGTTCCAAAGGAAAACATGAGTAAGATGGATAAGAAGGCTGAAAAGTGTATCTTTATTGGATAAAAAGATGGTCTCAAAGGCTATAATATTTGGAACCCAGAAAATAAGAAGGTAGTGTATAACCGAGATGTGGTATTTAGATAAATGAAGGAGGCTGTTAAACAGGAATCCCTACCAGGTAAGGAAGAACCAGAGAATATAGAGTTTGATTTAAAGGATGATGAATCCGAGTCTACAGAAGAACATGAATCATAAGAAGAAGATCCTCATACTCCAGTATTGAGGAGATCGGATCGAGAAAGAAGGCTACCAGAAAGGTATAGTCCATCTGATTTCCATTCAAATTTTTCTTTGTCTATTACTGATGATGATCCTAGAACTATCAGGGAGGTAGTGGATTCAGAGGATGGAAATATTTGTAAAAGGGCCATGAACGAAGAAATTGCATCTTTGGATAAGAATGGGGCTTGGGATCTAGTGGATTTGCCAAGTGGAAGAAATCCCATTGGCAGAAAATGGGTATTTAAAAAGAAGTTGAATGTAGAAGGAAAAGTGGAGAAACACAAAGCTCGGTTAGTAGCAAAGGGTTATTCCCAAGTTGAGGGAATTGATTTTGGTGAGATTTTTTCTCCTTTTGCCAAGTTAAACTCCATAAGATTTTTGTTATCTGTTTCTATTGCATTTGATTTTGAAATAGAACAAATAGATGTGAAGACAACATTCCTACATGGGGATCTGGAAGAAGAAATATATATGAAGCAACTAGAAGGTTATGTTGTGAAAGGAAAGAAGCAGCTAGTATGCAAGATGAAAAAGTCCCTGTATGGTTTAAAACAATCACCAAGAATGTGGTATAAAAAATTTGATACTTATATGCTGGGACTTGGATTCACAAGAAGTGAAGAAGATCATTGTGTGTATTTTAAATTAATTGGTGATCATTTGATTTATTTGGTCTTATATGTGGATGACAGGTTGTTGATAGGAAATGACAAGGAGATTATCTAGGATGTGAAAACTCAGTTGTCCTCTAAATTTGACATGAAGGATCTCGGTGCTTCAAATTTCATTTTGGGCATCGAAATTAAAAGAGATCGAAAAAGGAGGAAATTCTGGTTAAATCAGAGAAAATATGTCGAGACAATATTGCAGAGGTTTAATATGCAGGAATGTAAACTGGTCAAGTTTCCTATTCCTTTTGGTGTAAAGTTATCTATGGATTAGTGTCCCAAGACACATGAAGAAGAGGAAGACATGTCTCATGTTCCATATGTGAGTGCATTTGACCGTTTGATGTATGCAATGGTCTGTACTAGACTGGACATTGCACATGCAATGGGAGTTTTGAGCAGGTATATGTCAAAACCAGGGAAGGAGCATTGGACAACAATAAAAAGGGTTTTAAGGTATTTGTGTGGCACTTCCAACTATGGATTGTGCTACGAAGGAAGACCGAGATTGGACAGAGTGGTGGATATAGATGGATTTGTGGATGTTGATTGGGCTAGAGATTTGGATCGTAGGAGATCTACAAGTGGGTATGTGTTTAGCATGTTTGGAGGAGATATAAGTTGGATGAGCAAAAGATAGGCTGTAGTGGCATTTTCAACTACAAAAGATGAATACATGGCAACAACTTATGAAATTAAGGAAGCAGTGTATTTACAAAGATTGTATTCAGGTATTGGGTTGGTACAACAAGATGTAAGGATAGAGTGTGACAGTCAGAGTGCAATTTTTCTGATGAACAACCCTTCTTATCATTCAAAGACAAAGCAAATTGATGTTCAGTATCACTTTGTGAGAGACATGATTGAAGAAAATAAATTATCACTGATAAAGGTGGACACTTTGAAGAATGTTGCAGACTCATTAACAAAATCTGTGAGCACTGATAAGTTCTCTTGGTGTAGAGGATCCATGGGCATTGCTGCCCTGGATTGTTGACTATGTAACCCTGTAACCCCCTGTATGAAAAGAAAAAAAAAAGTGGGATAATGTTGGGTATGTGTTATATTATTTTCACGGACACGTAGGGGTTCGAGGGAAATTCCCTTGATTTTATTTTTTTCATCGGGACCGCATTATATTTTGGTGGTTTTTCAACACATGGTTTCTTTGCCGATGGTTTTCTATTTCCGGTTAAGGAATTAGGGTTTTGGACTAATCCAGGTCATTGGGTTAGGGTTTTGGATGCCACTAGATCGTTTTCCCCAGTTTGGGTTTCCAAGGGAAAAATATCCATGTAATGTTTGTATTTTCCATTGTCTCTTTTCTGTTATTTTTCTGAATATCTGTTTGCAGTAGATAATGTACATGGTTAGAATTTACATATCATATCCTGTAACAACTGATAGCCAAATATAATGTCCCTGTGCCTGTAAAAATAATTCCGTCCTTTTGCTCCACATCTCATACTTAAAACCATTTTGACCATTAAACAATAGTACTCCATTCTCAGAATAAACCATGATCTCCTTCCAGCGGTTAAGCTGTTTCCTGAAGGAACCAGCTCTGATACCAACCAGTGCTCACCTTGGTGGTAATGTGATCTTCCCAATGGGCGTAAGTGAGGAGTGTGTGCCATTTACGAGGATTATATTCAATGAGCCTCTTGATAATTCTAACCATATTCTTGTTGGTAGAATCGATCTACCCATTTCCTTGGGGATAATAAGATGGTGAGGTAAAATGTTTAAGCCATAATTTAGCTAAAAATTGGGTCATCTTAACATAAATAAAAGCAGGACCATTTTCTATAATAATTTCCAAAGGAATACCAAATCTGGAAAAAATATTAGTCTCAAGGAAAGAAATCATCTTCTCATTCTGTGAATGTTTAAGTGGAAAAACTTCAGTCCATTTCCTAAAATAATCTGTGGTTATCGAGATAAAAAATTTCCCTACTGAAGATGGAGGATTAATAGGACCAATAAAGTCCAGACCCCATTTTGAAAAAGGAAATTCAGGGAGGACAAGTTGTAAAGGAATAGCAGAAAGATGTTCTTTCCCAGCAAACTGATGGCACTTGTCACGAGATCTTGAAAAATTATAATAATCATGAAAGATTGAAGGCCAATAGTACCCATTTCTGATAATATTAAAAGCAATAGTTTTAGTAGAAAAGTGGCCTCCTACATGAATAAAAGAATTTGAAGATCCATGAGTCTATTGTAACAATTTATGTGCTTCTGCATCATTCAGAAAGTGAAGTAACATACGAGTGACAAATCTCCTAAACAAGAAGTCTCCTATAATGACGTATCTAGAAGATTCGAGACATAACCTTCTTCTTTGATGGGTATCTAAGTTATCTGGACATCTTTGATTTTGAAAGTAATACATCAGATATTTATACCAAGGATGTTCAACTAGAGGAGGGATTTGATTATCAATGTAAAACAATGTTGATAGAGAGCTATCTTGTTCACCAATTTCTTCACTTGCTTCAGCATGATGAGCTAAGTGAAGGGCTAAGTCATGTCCCTTGATAGTTTTAGAAGTCATGATGGTTAGATCATGCTCCTAGATCTTGGCAAGACAATGTGAAATATTCCCTAAAATATAAGTATGTGAGAGTAAAAAATTGATAGCAATTAAAGGGAATTTTACCAACGTGTGCTTACCTAAGATGAAGTGATGAAATTTTTCAACAAGTTTAACAAGAGAAAAACATGCTTTTCAATACAAGAATATTTAAAATCATCATCTGAAAAGCTTTGAATCATGTAAGCCACCGGTTTTTCATTAAATTGGTCATCATATTGCATGAGGATAGTAAAAACAGATTCCTTTGTGGCATTAGTATATATCATAAATTCTTTCTCAAAATCTATCTTCGCCAAAACTGGTGCGAAACTGATTGCCTTCTTGATCCCTATGAAATAATTTTCGACATCATCTGTCTAAGAAAAGGATAGATCTTTCTTAAGAATATTGTGAATTGGCTTGACCATTACAACAAAATTAGGAACAAACCTATGAACAAAGTTGATGATACCCATAAAGGCTTGAACCTCCTTTTTGGAAGTAGGAGCAAGAAGATTTAGGATAACAACAATCCTTTCAGGATCTATGCTTATTCCTGAATCAAAGACAATGTTCCCAAGGATCTTTCCCTTGGTAATGTTGAATATATACTTATAAGGATTTAAATAAATGTTGAATTTCCTGCATCGCATGAGAATCTTTCTAAGATGACCAAAATGATCTAATCGGTTTTTAGAATACACAGTTAATTCTTCAAGATAAATATGAATAATTTTGTCGATCAAATCGTCAAAATATATTTGCATAGCTCTTTGGAAAGTGGAACCTACAATAGATAAGCCAAAAGGAATATGTTCATAAGTGAAAGTGCCCCAACGTGTAATAAAAGTGGTCTTATATTTATCTTTCCTTTTTACCTTGATCTGATTGTAACCAAAAAAACCATCAAGTAAGGAGATCATCTATGACCCTACAACTTGCTGCAAAATCATTTCCATATTAGGAAGAGGAAAATGGTATTTTATAGTATCCCTATTTAATGTGTGAAAATCAACACAAAATCTAATCTGACCAGTTTCTTTCTGAACGGGAACCAAATTAGAAACCCACTCATAGTACTTAATAGGGAAAACTATCCCAGCCTTCAAGAGTTTTTCCAACTCCTTTCGAATAGTTGCTTCCAGTGCAGGGTTAATGGGTCTTTGTTTTTGCCTAACCGGTTTTATGCCCTCCTTGATAGTAATGGCATGATGTATAAGAGAACGATCTAAACCACAAAGATCCTCATAAGACCAAACAAAAACATCTTGAAATTCACTAAGTAACTCAATTAACTTCAATTTTTCCTCATTAGAACATTGGGTGCCTATATTAACATTCTTTGGACAATCAGGTGTTCCAATGTTCAACGAAATGGTTTCACCCACTTTCCTTTTCGACTCCTCTTATTTATGTTTTACTTTTTTCCCTACATCACTCGATGAAAATGAACTTTCTAGAGGAGTCAAGCCCTTCAGAATTTTTTTATCTTCCATGGATATAATTTCCTTAGGCTTATAAGGTTCATTTTGAATGAAAGCACATATGCTCTCATCACTAGAGACGACCTGCCATGACTCTACATTGTCAGATATATATGGACGATACAAATATTAAAAGGTGCAATCAGTTATTTGTGGAATAAGTTTCCGAGTAGGAGAGGCTGCAAAAACAACTAACCTATCAACCATTGAGTTCAATTCCCTTTTAACATGAGTGATGTTGAAAGATAGAAAGTTCGAGATAAGTTCCCGAACAGTTTGGATGTAACATTTCATTAAATTGTTGCTAGGATAATATATCTTATGTATAAGGTTTACAACAAGTTTGGAACTCCCAAAAGATGTAAGGTGACCACAACCTAAATTATAGGAATTTTCAATGCCTAGCAATAACACTTTAAATTCGGTGACGTTGTTTGTGCAAGCAAACTCTAACTTATAGGAAAATTTGTGAATTTTACTCACATGGGAGTACAATATAATACCATCTATGTTTCCTTCATTGGAGCATGAACCATCAAAGTGCATATGCCACATCCCATCCTCTATGTCGATTTGTTCCAAGGTAGTGTTTTCCTCATCTGCAAAGATGGAATACAC
>ML789327.1:730345-740855 GCA_009831015.1 Picea engelmannii
TCCCTTTCTTAAGTCAACTTAAAAATATAACTTTTAACTTCTTGACTTTCCCCCCTTCAGTGTGAGACTATGACCTAGTGGGGGTGCCCAGGCCACTGAGTCTCCTCATCACCTCTCTAAGAGGTGGGGGACATTACACAAAGTGTGGCTGCATTTGCAAAAGGAGCGCCTTGATGGACCCCACCGCAAGCTTCGTCCGCTTTGATATGGGCCGTACACCCTCACCAAGGTTGTAGGGGAAAATGTCTTTGAGCTCAGCATTCCACCATTCCTTGGTCTGCACCCAGTGTTCAATGTGGACCGCCTTCGACCCTACTTTCCACCTCTACTAGACACATACGACATGGCAGAACAACTCACACCAATAGAGTTAAATCCAGACTGCATGGAACAAGCCAAAACTGATCAGATCATGGACACGCAGATCAAGCATACTCGAAAACAAAGGATATCACTATATCGAGTTGTCAAAGCAGGCCAACTCCTTCACCAAGGAAAATGGCTCACCAGGGACCAAGTTCAGCAGAAGTTTCCTCATCTCATGGAGGAAATCAACGCAATGGGGACCATTGCTTCCTAAGGAGGGAGGATTGATCCAGGTGGATATCGGTGGCTACCCACCTTTTCCGACTGGCTCAAAATAGTTTTCTGGCAATTTTGGCAATTTACTATTTTTAGCAGGTTTTAACTTCTGGGGCCATTTTGAGGGCCTAAATGAAGGTTTTTTGAGATCGAGGTTTTAAATGATAGCCGAAGGCATGATTGAGCCCCCAAAATGACTATCCTCGACGATACCTTTCTGACGAGCTATCACACGCCTAAAATAGAGATCGTATGCAAAAGTTACGACCCCGAGAAGTTGATGTACTAACTTACCCAAACGGGACCCACATGACTTTTGGCGCTTCATCTCCTAGGGTTAGGTTTTTGGATGTATATGACTTTTGGAATTCTCATCTATTGTAAAAAAGGCCTCTGGAGCCTCATTGTAATCATCTTCTCACGGATGCAAGTAGCAGCCACATCTCTTCTCAGAGATAAGCTACCAGTGCCCTAGCTAGTTTTTTTCCATTCTGTCTGTAAGCATATTTCAGTCATTTGTTATTAATGAAATGAAGTCTTATTTTCGCTGCATCTCTGCGTTTATGTGTATTTCTATATTTCATTGTGTTCCTACATAAATCCGGATCAGTCACGTCCTTGATTTCACCTATGGTCGATTTTTGTAAGCTATTATAAGAGAGTATGCTTCTGGTGTTTTCATTTGTACAAGACAAACCTAGCTCTTCCATAATAATATTTGACATAACACTTGGGCCTAAACCACCGTCAATGAGACAATAATTGGATATTTTGTCCATAATATTTACATAAATAAAAAACAAGGTTTTTTTTATAGGGTGTATGAAATTATGTACATCTACTTTATTTACAGTTGAATCCTGTTCATCTACCTCTTCAGAGAGGTTGGCTACAATGGAATCTTTTCCTTCCATGAAAATTTTCAAATGCTTTTGTTGCTCAAGGATGACAACCATGTCCAGGAGGGTAGCATCAACTTTAATATTATCCAATTGATTGAGAATGTTGTATTTGGAAGAGGGAAGAGGGGAGGTAGTTCCCCAACTTTCAGGAATTTTAGAAACATGTATAGTAGCAGTTGGTGAAGATGATCTTGGGCTAGAAGAAGTGGGAGGAGGATCATATTTAACTTTTGAAGCATAAGATTTATTCCTAGTATTTATGATCATAAAATCCTTTGGTTCTGCAAAATCTAGAACAACAATAGTAGTTTCAGGCCTTTTACCAAATATTTTATCTCTGTCACTCTTCTTTACCTCATAAGTACTTTCTTTATGGTGTTCCTTGCAAAATTTACACCAACTACGAGGCATGATGGATTTAGGTTGAAATTTGTTCCCACTAGGATTCCTAAAGGGTGGTGGAGAATAATATGAGGCCCCAGGGGTAATTGAAAGAGAATTTCATTTTCTCTCATACACTATCATTTGATTATTCATGTCTTGTACAAGTTGTAAGAGGGCAGACATGTCTATCTGTTTAATTGAGTCTGCCTTAGGAAGACCTGTTGTTTCAATATTTTCTTCATACTCTAAACAAGTATGAAAAGAGGAAACAAGGTTATCAATGGCCTTTTGTTCAAGCCTATGAAGGTCGGGGGAAGGTAAATCATTATAGAAATGCATAAAATTGACTTGGTTCCGAGGGTGAATAAGTTCGAGAATTTTGTTATATAATTTGGTGAAACACATGTTGAAAGACTTGATAATATCACCCTCTTTATAAGCAATGTTATTATATGCCCATAACTACTCGACTGGGCTCTTACACTGACCATAAGTAGAATTGAACCAATAAAATAACTCCTCCCAAATAGAAATAATCTTGGGAGGAAGATCAAAGAAATCGGTCGTTTCCTTCCCTTCAAGGGAATTAACAAATAAGTGCATACAAGTCTCATTGTCATTGGCTCCTATGTTGTGACATGCATTAGAAAATGCCACCATGTGTTCATTCATAGTGACCGTGTTATTCCCCAAAAACCTAGGGAGATTCTCTTTGAATTTAGGAAGTGGATGAGTAGCAGGTGCTAAGTTAAGAGGATAGGAAACATGCCACAGAGTAGTTGTAGCATCTTCTTCAAATTGAAAGAGCCCATACTTTTTTATGACCTTGCTAGGTTTGTAGTAGATTGGACAGGGACTTGATGACTATACAAGCTACCAATCACTGACGAGGCTAAAGGTTGAGATGAAGAATTACCTCCAATGGAACCAGAGCCACCACTAGATTCCATCTTTTGAACAATAGGTAAGGGAGAGAAAGACGAACTGGATGAAGCAAACAATGTTCTCCTTAGATAATTTTGTTGGGATGACAAAAAAACGTTTCTTCTTCCTATTTCAGCAATAGGGTTGATCTCAGGTGATAAACCCCTTCTTCTCCGAGAGATGCGAGGGTTTAGGGACATGAAAATAAGACCAAAACTTTAGGAAAAAAAAAGATATGGCTGATTCCTATGATGTCTTTTCCTAGCTTCCCAACGTTCTTGGACACTTATGTCCTGTTCAATCACTTACCATGAGCATTCAAGATCAACCCAAGTATTAGCAGTCTCTAAGATGGTATTAAATAAGGTTAAAGCAATGTTTGTTTGATCTTTAAGACTGGGCTCAATATTGGGCTACCTTGCAATAGGTACAGTCATGAAGAAAAGAAATAGTCAAAGAATCAAAAGAAAAAATATAAATATATTCACTGATAATCAAGCATACAATCAACCATAGATATATGGAAGATCTCCCTAGTATGGTTGCCAAATAAATGTTGAGGAAAAGATATAAATTTATCTTACTCAAGCATTTTCGAATCTTGCTTGGATAAGGAAAAATAGTAGGGAATATTACTCTATGTTTTATAGCCTCAAAAAGTATATCCTAATCCACAAGTATTAATTACAAGGGCTTAGGATGATTTTTTAAATGAAAAGATTGTTGCAAAATATGAAATTTTATACAATTTTCTGAACATATACAGATTGCAGAAAAAAATGCGTATATCAAAAGAAAAAGTAACCAAGTCACATATTAACAAAAATGAGATAGAATAGCGATTGCTTTATTTCATTCCAAGAAATCAAAAAAATCTTTATCTTTACAAAAATTTGTGTGAGGGCATGGACCAAGGTCAAACTTAGATATCCCCGATGAAAACTATACAAAACGACTTTGACAAAAAGTAAAAAATGAACTTTAAAATATGGATCAACTGCCATAGACTGTTGCCCACTTGACTCTGCACAATACCCTTTATGAGTCATGAAAATCAATCCATAAACATAAAAGTATACAAAGACTATCAAAGATAGATCAACACCTCTGAAATGCATCTGAATGAAATGGTTCAACTTTGAACCTTGTTGTCTACAATAAGACCTTGCTATCAAAAAGAGAATTAGGCCTTTAATGAATTGAAGAATGAATGAAAACTAAACTATCTCAATAAAACTCAAGAGAGGACCTTAGTATTGCTTTCTCCTTCTATTCTCCCCGTATTCTTCCTTCTCATTTGGCTTTTATTCATTCCAAATTAGTTGAAGTAGTTCAAATACCTCATTTAGTTAAGTTAACTAAAACTTATCTAATTTTAGTTTAGGGGAAGTAATAATAACAATAATAATTAAGGCTCTTTTTTTTTAAATAATAACTAAGTAGGTGGGACCCCTTGTGACTCCCTTTTATTTATTTACAAAAACAAACACAATTATACAACCAATAAAACACATGCCTCCTTTTGGCTCCCATAATTATTTCCACAATTTGAAATTTAAGTATCATAAATATTTTAAATTATATCCAAAACGTGTAAATATCCACAATATCACAAAAAATAGTTTGTTGTCCAAAAACTTTTGCAATCCACTATCCTCAACAAATCTCCATATTTTCCACTTTGAGAGGCAATTCTTCTTTCATCACTATTGTCCCCTTTGGACTTCCCTAAATTAGTATTAGGTTGGGTGGAACCTTGAGGCTTGATATCACTAATAACATGGGAGAAATCGTCCCTCAAGTGCATACGGGAGGACACTGACTTTGTTGAGTCACTTGAAGGAGAGGAGGGGGAAGCAACAACTTTTCCTTTGTCTTTCACATGGGAAGCCTCAGTTTTGAGTCGTTTGCTTGCATGGGAGCACTGTACAAGTGAAGGTGCAGGGAAATTTGAGCATTTGGGTTTACAGGTGGAGGAGGAGGCAATGGCAAGTTGGTCCAACCATGATGGTGGGAGAATGTTGGGTGAACAATCTCCTGCCATCCATCATTCTCAGGAAATTTTGGTTACAAAGATACATGGGGAGGCACAAGGATACCATGAACATTTTGGGGTTGGAAGGGATGCCTCTCTGGTCTAGGCTGATCTATCCCTTGCCCAGTGCAATTTAAGAACCCCACTTGAAAAATAATTTTCAACTCCTAAGGATCGACATTGAAATGAATTGAGAATCTGGGCCTTCTAGGGCCTCTGTTCCAGTTACCTCTTCCCCTATTGTTTATACCATGAATGCCTCTAGTGAAGAAAATGATCATGTATGCAACAATTTATTAGCAACTAGCTCTTAGTAGACCATACATGACATTCTCTTTATATCAAACAAATTTTAGCTCAAAAATTAACATAAGACCCATGGAATTCAATCCATAAAAATTATTTAATAATTTTTGAATCAACAGGGAGTGAAATAGGGTTCATGGGATATATGGGGGGATTGTAATGAGCGAAAAAGTGATATCATGATAGTGAGTAAGAACACGAGTACTTCTCAACAATTTGTTAAATAAATGATTCTTCAATCAATACCAAAATATATCAGTTCCCATCTATCTTTGTGTCATACAAAATTTTAATTTTATTTTATTGAGCAAGGCATGTAAAAATGAAATTTGGATCATGAGGGGGTTATAATGAGAGAAAATGTGATAATATGAGAGGGAATAATACAAATATTGTTCATAAAATAAATTAAATCAAACAACAAACATAACTCTCTTCCAAATACAATCCAAAAAGCATGCATTTTTAAGACCAAAATCATTTAATTGTCCCTTATTTATATATAGATTGTTTGTTGTCTTCAACAAAGAAAACAATTCAATTTCCTAGAACTCTTCAATTATATCAAGCTGTGTGTCCTATACAATAACTATGCAATTATCATTTCCAATTCCACAGTAACATCATACTATTCGAGCCACAATCATGTATGTTGACCCTTTCCTTTTAAAAAAAACATAATATGCACAATGATTCCAATTATACATATCCAATGTTCAATTCTTGAAATCAAATAATAATATACCTAGTACTAACCACCAACTATCAACTTCCAAAAATGACTGACACGGTCCACTGTCATCAAACAATAATCAGGACTGATTTAATCACACATAGGTCCTTCTTAAATATGGACATAACCAAGATCATGTTTGATGAACCAAACATACACACGGGTCTTCAACAATATAATCGACACCAATCCCGATCGACACTATCATTTAACCAAAATTATGTAGCTCTAAACCTGAGATTCATATTCAACAAACATATAAAGACTTCCTTTCAAAAGAAATGTTTGATAAAAGACATAGGCATATGATGCACAAAGAGAACATAACCAAACCACACACAAGTTCCTTTTACAGTTAAATGGAATCATGGTCGTGCTAGGTTTTAACACAACAATTGATGGAATAACCATGAATAAATCAAAAATAAATTTCTCGGGACTATAGGTAACACATACTTTTTTCCCTTTCCAAAAAATTTATCACAGAGAGGAAACACAAAGACTCGATCAAGAGATGGTATTTGAAGTGAGAGAGCACGTGGTTTTTTATAATTACCACAGTCATTAAACTTGTAACCCCAAAATCTTGATAGAAGAAAAAATGTGTCCGAGGAGGAAGAGAAGTAAGTCAAGATTAGTAGAACCAATTAGGGTTCTTGAGATCTTGATTAATATTCGAAAACAAAGAGAGACTGTAATACTTTTACCTCCTAAAAGAAGTTACTATCGAGAAGCAACCATAGGTAATCAAGTATATTCTTGGAAAAATAGAGGGTCGTGCTCTTTTGAAATCACCACAATCCTTTAACTCATAACCCCAAAAACTTGAAAATTCCCAAGTAGAAACAAACAATTCGAACTCAACGAAGGAGGCACATTCAATACATATACACACTTTCCTTTAATATTCTGGGTAATACAGAGATTGGATTGTGAAATGCTTTGAATGATAGTTACAGTGAAGAAAAACCTTAACAAGCAATAGCTCGGGGCTAGGCCAGAAAGAGAAAGAACAATACCATTGTCGATAGTTTCATTGCAAACTGGAGAACGAATCACAACAATGAACGAGACAAAAGGGGGGTGACAACAATAATACCTAGACTGGTGGAAAAACCCTGCATGAATAAAACTTAGAGCTTGTTTCACCATTGTCATCATTTTTCATAGAGAACCAGAATACACCCAAGATGGTTGACATTTCTTTAAATCAATAACCAATGCAAGGTCTTTAAAAAACAATAACACCCATTAATTTCCTTCAAAATGCCAACATTCCAAAGTAATCACAGAGAACACCATAACACAACATTGATACACAGTCGAAAACTCAAGAAAAGCACATAACTCATGCAATCCTGAGCCAACCAAATGATTCATAATACAGAGAGTCCATCATGGATGGAAAGAAAAGAGCCATACCTAGAAAAATCGCTTCAAGGAAGAGTTGGTCTGTGTTTTCCCCTTCAAAATATGAAATCGCGGAGCTCCCACAACTACCAGAGCAAAATGAAACTATGGCTAGGGTGACAGGCTCGAGGGTGTTTTGGAGTGACGTGCAATAAATGCACGTCACTTCCTCACCTGGCCCTATTCAATTCAACGTATTAGCCAACCCGTTACCATAACATCAAGCATTGAATTCAAACCATATCCAATCTATAAATTAAATGCTATATCCATTGTAGAGTACGCCACCCGAAACATATCAAAATAATAACCATATGTTAACATTACCATATGTGCTTCCCATATCATTCTTTAACCAAAAATGCATGGTATAACATTTAGGTCCATCACTTCCCATTAGTCACTATTATATATATTTTCAATGTTTATATATAATCTTTTCCCATAGCTTTAGGACTTATCCATAGTTTTTTTTTCCTTTTTGTTTTGAGCTCAAGCTTCCATATCATTTTATTATCCCCTTGCATAAAATCATGTGTAAGAACATTAATCAATGTTATAACATAACATAACACCTGTAAAACAACATAATACTCATACCCATAACACTGTCGTGTATTGTGAGTGAGCATTAATAGAATTTAGCAACAATGCATCAACCAATCATGTTTCCAAAATGAATGAAACCAAGACTACATCATCAACTGTAGAGAGTTGTGTAGGCATCATTATAACAACAAAAAACATATAAGCGCAACACATCCATTATATCACCTTTGGTCTACAAGGGGATCTCACCTACTAGTTAATTATTATTATCATAAATAAATAATAGAGCTTAGCAATCCTTTGCGGGCAACATTCGTCATTGAGATTTTAATCGTCAACGGGACTTTGGCATTCAGGAGATTTGGCTTCCTAAGTACATGAGAAGGAATTGCGCCGAAGTTCAAGTACTTGGGCACTAATTAATAATAAACCTAGTCGACTTATAGGAGTTAGACAAATGTCAACTCTCGGTTGGAAGATGTCTTGTATACTATGATGATGTTTAGTGTCGGGTGATAGGGAGCCATGTGGCCATAAGGGACTCCAATTAATGAAGGCTTAAAGAGACTTGAAGGGCCATAAATTTCAATCTAGAGCTCGGATTTGAGCATGGTAGTAGTCGTTGGGAAGCTCTTGCCGAGAAGAAGGTGATGGAGGTCTCGTGAAGAGGATTTGAGATGATTAAGGAAAGTGAAATTTTAATGTCCCATCCCTAAAAAGGTACTTAGGGGTCGGGTGTGTTACAGTTTGAATTTCCTTAAGCTCACTACAACAATGAACAGACATGTCAATTCATGTCAACATAAAATTATATTGTCATATCAAAATATTGTGCACCATTACATTAGATAGACTAGAGATCATATGTCATTATGCTACACAAACTAGACAATGTGTGCCTCTTTCACCACATAGACCAGAAAAGGTGTGCCATTTGTACCACCACATGGATTAGACAATGTGTAGTGCTTATGCCACATAAATTAGACAACTTGTTCCATATGTACCATATCCAAGCACATGGAGTTCAAAGTGTTTTTTTTTATATGATATGTAATTTAATATGTGTTTAAGGTATCCATTGCAAGATGGATCTTTATGCATGCATGGGAATCAAATAGTCTAGTCCTTGTAGAACCTAATCAATATGAGTGAAAAGGTGAAAAGTCTTCTTATAGAATACACCTCTTATCCTAGGTTATATTTATAGTCTCCTTATTCTCTAGCTAAGGTTTCACCTAGCTCCACCTAACCTCATTTAACACTCCACCTTATAATTAATCTAACTCTACCTAATAGTTCATCTAATAATTTATACCTCAAAATTATATTCTAATGAGAATATAATTATTTCAAAATTATATTCTAATGGAAATACAAAGCATACCATGTTTATTTGTGTGCCTATCTTATTTCACATTCTAATGTGGATTTTCATTTTTTTTTTGGTGAACACATCACCATGTGTTATATCTATAAACATTGAAGCAAGAGAAGGTTCAAGTTATAAACCTTGTTTTATCTTATATATTACATATGCGAACATTTTTCCAATAATCCTCATTTTGGTGAGTATGACACATTACCAGTCATATATTTATTAGATAACAATTAATACATAATAAGATTTAAGGATTTCTACATGGCTTGATCTTCTTTTTTTGATCAAGCGTAAGGCACACATCCATGACAATGACACCAAATTACATGATTCTAAGCAACTAAGGAAATACAACCATTGATTTGTCAACCTGATGGAGATAACAACTTCGACTTATGAGAAATAAAGGTACCACTTTCACTCAAAACCAATAAAGGAGTGAAAGAATGGAGAAGTTTAATTTTGTGGACAACAAAAGTACCATTTAGAGAGGGATCGAAGAGGTTATGTTTCAAATAAACAACCACTTGTTTCCCACAACAAGGCACTACAAATCCAAAACTATTTATTTAGAAAAAACTATTTAGTTTTGGATTTAGAGTTAGGGTCTCTGGAAATGAGATTACAAGTGGCCAAAAAGGAATTTCTGAGATGTGACTACACTACAAAGTAGAACACAATATATTCAAAATTGTAGAAAATAATAATGGATTTCCTTAGTGTGCCACATATTTACTAGACTTAAATATAGGTTTTGTTTAACTCTTCTAGGTTTTTGTCTTTTTCTGCATGAAATCACAATTTGTTGTTGTCTAAATTGCATTTTTGAATGAGAAATGGAAACACTCAAATATCTAGATACAACAATTTCTAACCAGATTTGTGACAAATATCTCTAAAAAGTATCCTTAGAAACATATAATCTTTAGACTAAAACTTAAATATATATCATAGTCATTTTTTTCATGAACAAAATATATATACAAATGGTTATAAAGTACCCATTCACGTGTAATTTAGTAGTCACGTGTCAGAAATTCCTTTTTGAATATGTATGCTCTCTCTCTCTCTCTCTCTCTCTCTCTCTCTCTCTCTCTCTCTCTCTCTCTCTCTATTACTCACAGGTTCGTCTATGGCCCCTATTTTCACCTCTTTCTGTTTCTTCTTGTTTCCCTATCTCTTTATCCCTTACTCTCCCCCACTCTTTCTCTTTATCTCTCCCTCCCTCCCTCCTACATTTACCCCTATCTCACCATCACTCTCTCTCCCTCTCTTTCTCTCTCCCATACCCCTCTCTCTCATTC
>ML789327.1:741624-768134 GCA_009831015.1 Picea engelmannii
ATAGAGAGAGAGAGAGAGAGAGAGAGAGAGAGAGAGAGTCATGTGAATTCATCCTAAAAGATAATTTGAGATGAATATACTATTTTATGTGCAAATAAAAGTTCAAATAACTTTAAAATCATCATCATGGGATTATAAACCACAAACGCACCAATGCACATATTAATCATATTAATAATAAGCACCGGTGCATTGAAAAATTAACCACACCGTTTTTCAAAATTTTACTAATAAAAACCAATTATACATTATTGGTGCGTCATATAATATGGACACACTGATGCATAATGTAATATGGACGCACCGATGCATCTTACACAAATGCATCGTCGTGCCGAAAAAGTTAAAAAAAAAAGGTGATTTTTCTTAAACAATTTAAAAAAGAGAGGGAATCGAATTTCATAAAGTCCTTTAAATACCAATACTAAAAATCTATTCCCTATTTCATTATTTTGCAAAACATTGCAGGGAAGAGACTTGGAAGAGAGACATACAGAGGAACACTGTGGAGGAACATAATATTTTGGAACCACAATATTATTCAGAATATGAGTATTTGAAGGGTATGGTGATTCACTCTAAACCCTTTTCATAAAGTTTTTTAAATATTAAGAAGGTATTCAATATTTTCATTATTTTTCCAAAATTTACGTGAGATAGATTTGGAAGAGACATACTAGGGAGCACTATGGAGAAGAAGAATACTTTATGACAAAAAAAATATTCAGAAAATCAGGATTTGAAAGGTATGGCGATTCACTTAAAACCCTACATAGTAAAAATTTTAAATTTTATTGTTGATTTAGATAAAAAAAATTTACAAATTGTATTCCTATTTAGATTTTAATTAAATTTAAAAAAAAAAAGAAAAAATCATACTTACCTTAAACTCTTGTTTTGTTTTTCTTATGTGAATGCAAAACTTCACCCTAGGGTTTAACTCCCCTTATCACTTCAGAATTAAGGATTTTCGTTTTAGGAATTTTAGATCTAATGGGTTTGTTTTTCTATATATAAGTGTTTGGAATGTGATGCAAAGGGACCACTTATTGCATCGGATCCCAAAAAAAGTTGTCCTTCTGACTTTTATTTTAAACGATTTTTGATTTGACATTTTTTTTAAAAACATTTTCCGATTTTCTAGTGCGCCATTTTGACAGAAACACACCTTTATGTCTAAAGAGCATCGATAAAGCCAAAAATTAAAAAAATATAAATAAAAAATATAGTGAATAAAAAAACATATGGCCAATGTTTTGTCATCTAAACAACACAGAAAATGCTATCACATAATTTTTAAAAATTTTCTTCTCATCGGTGTGTAATTTGTCTATTGTTATTTTATGAATGTATAATTTTTTTCTATGTTTTTTTTTATACTGTAGTTGTTGTGATGTCTTCTATATATATTGCATTGTTATAATTCATAATTAAAAAAAAAAAAATTAAATTATCCGGTGTGTTTTGTTGTATTGAACACACCGGTGTGTTCTATGTAATAAACACACCAGTGCTTTGTATTTAAAAAGCACACCAGTTACAATGTTTTTTTTTTGATGAAAATTATGTGACTTATTTATAAAATATATTTAATAATTTTTGTATTGAATGGTACATGTTGTATATTGATAAAAATGTGAGTGAGAATATTTCAAATAAGAAAATTTATGGCCAACACAATGATGACACATCTAGAAAAACGAAAAAAGACGGGTTCTCTGTAAATTCTATATAAAATTAATATGATTGAACTATATGTAAGTTTAACTAATATGTATTGGTTAGTGTGTGTCATGCAGGGCCACAAAATGAGGAATCTTGATAATATTATTTCTAATCTAAGTGAAAAAGAACATAAAATCTTGATGGAAAAATTGTAGAGGGATGAATCAGGTGAATGAAAAAATACTATTCAATGTGATTTTTTTTTGAATTTTCATTAATAATATAATTAGGAATATTAGATGACATGTTTCAAACAATCTATTAATTCACATATGTTTATTGTTCTATAGACACCAACTACGATGGAACAAAATGTCATCCTCACGAAACAAAATTAATTAATATAGAAGATGTAAATAACGATGAATTGGTCCTTAGCTCATATGGAGTGGTGTTGGAGATTAATCAAAGAGGAATTGTTTTTACAAAACTATGAGGGATATAGTGAAACAAATGTGTAGACATACTTTCCACTTACAACATAAAAATCAATCCAATGATTCCAAGAACTACGTTATATCTAAACTACATGAATAATTTCAAGAGAAATGGTCAACGAGACTTGTAAGACTCACAATAGCAAAAACATACAACAACAAAAAATAATCATTCAAAAAGTAATATTACTAAAAATAATTTTTTAGAATATATATATATATATATATATATGTGTGTGTGTGTGTGTGTGTGTGTGTGTGTGTGTGTGTGTGTGTGTATTGCAAAGTATTCATTTATTCATATATCAATTTTGTGATATTTAGTTTTCATACATCAATATAAAAAGACTTTATTGTCCTATTATTTTTTTCAGGAAAATTATGAAAATCCCAGAGGACCAACGAGCTGATATCCAAAATATGCCAGTAGGAATGTCCAAAAAAGTGTACAAGGGGATGGTAAAATAAATAGACATAATTGCATCACATGAGGAGCCATATCAACAACAAAGTGATTCAAATGTATGCAATCATTGAATTTTTCTATTAGGTACAAATAATAAATTTAGCATTAAATATTAATTTTCAAATATTCTCTTCTAGAAAAGAAAATAAAATGGAACTCATTCTGCACATAAAATTGGACGACAAAGAAGAAAAAAGTTCATATAAAAGTTTGTGAGTAAATGTTATCTCCTTATAACAACTTAAGTTTTTGTTTTTTTGTATATTTTAAGTTGTTTTACAACAACCATTCTTGAATGTCTTCAAACATGTGCTAACATACAAACAAGAGCCATCATAAAAATTGATTGACATTGAGTTAATTAAGGGTTGTGAGTATATGTTGGCATATCAAAAATTAATTCTAGAATTTGTAAGTATAATATATGTTGTTTTACTTCTATCATTTTATAATTAATGAAACAAAAATAATAATTTATATTAAATCTATGATTTATTATGGGGTATAAAACTTGCAGGAAACAAAGTATGGAACTGAGCCAACAAACAAATTTTTGCAACACAACATGAGATTTGATTTTGAACATATGTGTATGATTCATGAGTCAATTCTTTCTTTGTAGGTACATCGCTCTTCAATTTACATTCATGTATATTATTTATTTCAATTTTCATTATTCTCACCAATGTAGATAGACTCATTACAATTTATTTTTATGTTTGTAGATGGAAATTGAAGAAGATGAAAATAATCGAGACAATCAACCAAACATTCAAAAAAATAACCCAAGGCATGGATGTAGCTCGAGCACTAACAATAGTTTTAGTGAAGAATGATGACAAATATATTTGGATATCAATGCAAGCTACAATTTTATTTTTTTGAAATAATTGTCTGTGAAAATCAAACATTTTTGTTTAATGTAATGGACATAGTGTCTAATTTAAAGACAAGAGATTACTGATAAACGTCCCATTTTATATGAAAAAGACCCTCTTATTCATATAATAAAATATGTTTTGATTTATTCTATTGTGTATCCCAACTCTCATAAGTAATTTGGCACCATAACCATGCTAAAAAACCCAGATCCCTTTCCCTTCTACCTTATTCATTTTTATAGAAATTTCTTCACTGACACATGTCCTCATGCAAAAATAAATAACTTTTTAGTTAATTTAATTTGCATTATTCCCTCACACACTTGTCACATTCTCCCCAAGTTACACCAATATTTACCAATTTTATTTTACTTAAAAAGGGTCAAATTTCCTCACATTCCTCAATCTGTTCCTATTTTCACTTCTAGGTGTCCCTTTGTTCCCGAGATTCTCATTTAAGGAGTTTCTCCTAACTAGATATTAGTTAGAGTTTAATTAGGAGTATTCTTCTAGCTAGACTAGTGTAGTTTGACTCTAGATTCTATTCTATGTACGCCCAACCTCTCAAGTTATTATTTATTTCTTTTTAAAAGTTCCTTTTTATTAAATTCATGCACACATGTGCATTTTATCCAATATTTATATTCTCCCACCTTTTCCTAGAATTAGACCTTTTTTTTTGTAAATTAGGGTTCCCGGTTGGTATTGATTCCTATCAAAACATACATCAGTTTGTGATGCAATTAGCCACCTAGTCGCGGTGCCCATGTGGGAAACCACTGCGCTATTTGTCCAAAATCAAAGGTTCTAGCGATGCCCAGATGGGAAACCATAGTTTCCAATGTCATGAAAATGTAGGTAAACTATGCTATGAGGCCACACCGGGCCAAAATACATAACAGTGTACAAAAAATAGAGGTATAGGTGTTGAGCTGAGAAATAGAAAGCATGATAAAACATTAGAAACCTAGTCCTAGCCACGGACCTACGAAAACCTGTTTCGCCTATGCTTTTCCTTTTCCGTGATCAGCCATAGTGTGTCAAATATATTGAAGGAAAATCATCAGGGCGTCCAGACTCCACTTTTCTCCAACAGTCAGCTTCCCTATTCTTTGCGTCAAGCATTTCCAATTTGATATCCTCTAGGTATTTTTTCATAGTGCTCAAGGTATTCAGGAGCTCATTTTGATCTTCACACTTCTCACATGAAGGATTGGGGTGGGTGGAGAGTGGAGAGGAAGAGGATGATCTTTGAGGGGAGGTGGGAAAGGGGGTGGTGAGTAGGGGGTGAGGAGGGGAGGGAAAAAAAGAGGGACTTTGAGGGGGAGAAGGGGGAGGTGGCGCATAGTTGAGTGAATTCAAAATAAAATCTAACCACTCGACCCTACATCCATAAGGTTTGAGAGGGGAGAGAGGTTGCAGGGTGGTTGGTCATGGGCGGGCACAATTACAGGTGCCAAAGGAGGACGAAGAAATGCTTCCGGGGGATCCAAAGGAGGGGGAGGGACCGCTTTAGGGGGGTGATGGACATCGGCCAGAGGGGGGTTGACAAATTCACAAGGAGAGTCTGGGGCGGGCGGTTTCCTTCCCCGGGTTTTGTACTAGGCTACTCCCCACTTTGTCTTGCCTCGGGGTCGCAGCGTGATGAACAACGAGATCCACAATAGAAAATAAAACTAGGAGAGGTCACACTAGGGATCGATCACATAATGAAGGGAAGAGAGAGCCCGAGAGATTTGGCTATGAGAATTACAAGTGAACGAGTGAGGCACAAGAGACCACATCATGACTAAATGAAAAGATGGCAAAGGATAGAGCTGAAATGACTGAGACAACCCTCTACATGGTGCCATGAATATGCACAAGGTACAAAGATTCGAGAGTGTGTGAGATGTGGGGTGTGAATGAGAAGTGGAGGGTGGCAGCCTGCAGTTTAAAAGCTAGAGGTGACTGAGGAGGGGAGCTAGTGAAGGATGTACACTAGGTGTTCGGTGGCCTATCCAAGTGGCCTCGTCCCAAATGAAAACTGTCATGTCACGGTGACACCCCATCCAGGGGTATATCTTTGGTGTTAGATATGTTCTTGCAAACAATGAATATGGGGTGAGTGGGATTGGTGGAAGGGGTACAGGAGAGGACACTTTCTTCCAACTCGACTCCAAGATTTTCAAGCCAGTCAACAACTTGATTGGCCATTCTTTGTACATGGGACGGGAGGATTACCTATTGAGGGTGGAGAGTTGATTTTATTCTCCATATCCCATTCATGAGTCACCATCTTGGAGAAAGTTTCTCCAGGTCTGCCCCATTGAGTAGATGTGAGAGGATATTTATAATGATTTGTGAATCACCTTCCGCAATGAGGGGGAAAAGTGATTTCTCTGAGGCTACTTGTAGACCGCAGAGGAGGCTCCTTCCTAAAATTAGACTTATTCAAAATTTAATATTTTAATTATTTCCCAAGTGAAACTTGGAATTAGGCCAATTCTTAGACTTAGGCTTAGACTCTTGTTAGGATTTTCACTAATAATTTTATCGTTTAATTAAATATTTAATCCAACAAGGTCTTAATCATTTTAATGTTTTCTAGGCCACCTAGAATTATTGACTCAAGTTTAAATTATGTGACATTCCCTTCAAGATGTACTTCAGTGATCCAAGGGTGCCACTCACCTTTGACTTGTTTTGGATGTTTTCCAACCCTTGGATTCAACACTCCACTCAATCGACCTTGTGAGAGAATAAGGTCTCCTAAGGAATAAGGAATCTTCCTTATTGCACACTCCTTAGAAATCTTCATCAATGATTGTCTTAGTTCTCCCTCACGACATCGTGGACCTTTCAAACTAGGTAATCGTTAACCTATAGTTCAAACCATGGTGGGAGTGCTAGTAGGCTATGACAGGGATACCACCAAACCTCTCCCTCTAATGACTAGTTTCTGTGCATGGCCCCTGTACTCCTTATGTGAGTCATATTAGCAAGAATCGTCAAGCATGCATTCACTGACAAAAAAACTGTCAATAATTCCATACATATAAATCATACCAAAGTCAATAATACAACATATGTGCATGAAATGAAATACTCAATAGATGAAATCAACTCCCTGGCTCAATCCAAAGTTCAAGGGAATCCATCGATGCCATCAACATCCTTTACCTGTCATGTGTCCTACACACTCAGGATGACTTGTCAAAAGTATATGCCAATAAATATACATCAATATAATATAAAATTCATAACACCTCAACATCATCATATATAACCCATAATATGAATGAAATCACAATGTACCATACCCGGATGACTTCCACGCAAGTGTCCTAAAGATGAATTCAATAATAGTATTCTCAGTAGAGTGAGATGTTACATACACCCGCTCTTGTTTTAAACTTCATCTCAAATTTTATACAATATATATAAAAGAAAGCAAATAAATGTATCTGACATAGATATATATGTTTAATCTATCAAACAAGTAAGGAAATTGTTGACGCATATCAAATGCGTCCTCCCAGGTAGCCGAGTGTGGACTATAATTGTTCCACTATACCTTGACATAATCGAATGTTCGATGTCGTAGATATCGAATTCTATGGTCCAAAATTCAGATTGGGTCTGCCATGAGAGCACCCTCATCCGACACCTAGAGGGAACTCATGTCAATAACATGTGAAGGATCACTAATGTAATATCTCAAAACAAATACATGAAATACATCATGAAATGCCTCAAAGAATCATGCAAGGCTATTCGATAAGACATGAATCCTTTCTTTTCCAAAAAATTGAAGGGTCCCATAAATCTAGGAGAGAGTTTCTCACCCTTTACAAACTTAATTGAAATCTTGTGTAGTTTTACCCGCAATATGACTTTGTCTCCAACTTCATAAATACGGTCTATGCAATGCACATAAACATAACTCTTCTACTTCTTTAATCCTTTGTCTTATCAATTGCATTTGTTCTTCCATTTATTGAATCAATTTTTGTCCTACCAGAACCCTGTCCTCAAGTCGATCCCAACTCAATGTCGTGTGACATGGTCACCCATAAAGAAAATCAAATGATTCCATCTTAATCACACTCTGATAGTTGTTGTTGTATGCAAACTCTACTAGTGGTAATAATTCTTCCCAACATTTCTGCTGGTCCATTACATACATACACAACATATCCTCCAAAATATGGTTTGTTATTTTTATTTTCCCGTCTGTATTTGGGTGATAAGTTGTTCTAAATTTTAGTTGTGTTCCCAAAGCCTCTTGGAAACTGGTCCAAAACCTTCCTGTAAACATTGATCCTCGATCGATTATGATTCTTCTTGGCACACCATGTAATCTCACAATCTCGTTGACAAATACTCTAGCTATTCATGGTGCCTGATACATTGTACACACTGGAATAAATACTGCACTCTTCGTCAGAGTTTCAACTACCACAAAAATAAAATAGTGTCTCCTTGCCATCAGTGGTAATCCAACAATAAATTCCATTGAAATTACCTCCCATTTCTATTATGGAATAAAATGTGGTTGTAACAATCATGTTGGATGTTTGTGTTCATCCTTCACTTGCTGACATTCTAGACATCTTTTCACATAAATAACTATGTATGCCTTCATTCCATTCCAAAGGAATAAAGGCTTAAGATCTTCCTTCTTCTTCGAGACTCTCGGATGTGCCATGTATATTGTTCGATGAGATTCATGTAAGATCAAACTTCTTAATTTCTCATTAGGCAGTACGTAAATTCTTCCATTAAATCTCAACAATCCATCATTGTAGTGAATAACCTTCATACTTCAGTACCATCATGGTATCTTGTCCAATATTATTCAGAACTTTTTTATACTAGTCATCACCGAATTGTAAGGTTAGAGTATTTTCTTGAACATTCATCTTAAGAGGTAATACCAAAAATATGCATGGTCTCCGACTCAATGCATCATCCACTTGGTTCATTTTATGTAATCAATTTCAAAATCATATTCGCTAAGTAGTTCTGACCAATGCCTTTGTTGCGCATTCAAGTCACTCTGTGTAAAAATGTCCTGCAATCCACAAAGACCTATCTTTAATTTGAGTTTATGTCCAATCATATAATGTCTCCAAACTCTCAAAACATATACAATTGATAATAATTCCATATCATGTGTTGCGTAGTTCTCTTCACAATTCCTCAATTTCCTAGAAATGTAAGCGATTACTCGATCGTCTTGCATTAAAACTCCACCTAAACCTTCCTTGGATGCATCTATGCATGCTATTGAGTAAAATATATGAATTGATCTTACTCAAGAATTTTCAGACTTTACTTGGCTAAAGAAAAGAAGATGGGAATATCACCATATGTTTATATCCAACAAAAATAACATCCTAACTCACAAGTATTAATTACAAGTGCTTAGGCTAGTCTTTTATTAACAAAAGATTGTTGGAAATTTATTTTTTATGTAATTTTCAGAATATAACAGTTGCTGAAATAAATGTAAGAACAGAAGTAAAGACACCAAGATGATAATAAATATAGATGAGACATAAAGAAATCCTTTATTTCATTACAATTCACCAAAGAGTCATTTTCTTTACAAAATCTCATAGAAAAATCTTGGACCAAAGTCAAACTTAGACATCCCCGATGGAACATACAAAAGGACCTATGATAGAAAACCAAAAATGAACTCTAAAAGATGGATCAACTTGCCTCAGATTGCTTCCCACTCGAATCTCTAAAGAACAAGTGTTTGAATTATTTGATTCAGCCCTGAATATTGTTGTCTACAATAAGACCCTTAGCATGCTTCTGCTTCTATCCTCCCCAATGTTCCTCCTTTTCCTTTTGCTTTTAACAAATTAAAATTGGTTGAAGAAGTTGAACCAATTCATTAGTTAAGTTAATTAAAAGACTCAACTAACTTTAGTTAGGGGAAAAAGTAATAATTATAATAAGGGTCATAAATAAATAATAACTAGTAGGTGGGACCCCTTGTGACTCCCTTTATCTCATAACAACCATAACAATCATAACATAAACATTAGTCAAGAAAAACATACCTCCTTGTGCCTCCCATCAACATATTTACTTTTGGAAATTTAAACTTATGAAATTTGAAATTATTTCAAAAATAATACTTGTATATCCAAAATAAACATGTTGTCCAAAGATCCCTAAGGTCAACTGTCATAAACAATAGATATAATAAAAACTCAAAAACCATATTTCCCAGTCTGTGATGCAACCCTTCCTTGATTTTTGTTGTCACCTCTTGATTTTCCTGAGTTTTCCTTTGGTTGTGCAGAGCCCTTAGGCTTAAACTTGTTGTTCATGTGGGAACAATCGTCCCTCAAATGCATCCGAGAAGACATGGATTTGTTAGGGTCATTGGAGGGTGAGGAAGGGGTAGTTGTGGCTTTTCCTTTGTTAAGTGCATGGTGGGATTCAATCTTCAATATCTTGCTAGCATGGGAGGATTGCACTGGCAAGTGGTTAGGGGAAGCTTGGGAAATGGGGTTAACTGATAAAGGAGGAGGCAAAGACAAGTTTGGCCAGCCACGATGTTGGGAGACTGTCGGGTGGAAAATCTCCTACCATCCATCATTTTCAGGGACCTCGGGTTGTAATGAAACATGAGGAGGTACAAGGATACCGGGGCCTTGCAAGGCTTGGAAAGGACGCCTTTCAGGCCTATGTTGGACTATTCCATGCCCAATCTAATTAAAGAATCTGGCATGAAAAATTTGGCCAAGATCTTCTGAGTCAATGTTAAAATATATAGATAACCTGTGCCTTCTTGGGCCTCAGTTCCAGTTACCTCTACCTCTGTTTCCTCGGCCATGGCTTCCTCGACTTAAAAAAAATAATCCTACATGTGTAATCGATTAGAAAATAGTATTTTAAATAATTATGCATGACAAATCTTAAAAATATGAAATATATTTGGCTCAGAATGTATCAGACTCATGCAATACAATCCATACAATTTTTTTTACTATTAATCAATGAGTAGGGGGGTGAAAAAGGGTTCAGGGATACGTGAGGGGTTTGTATTAAGAACAAATATTATATAATGAAAGGGGATAATAAATGGTCATTTCTCAATGACAACAACAATCAACTGTAAAGAAAACCAATAAAACCGCACTGCAATCCACATAAGACACTGCCACTTTCATCCATTTAACACAGGAATTCTATTGACTGTAATTAATCTTAGAACAAGGAGTGAAAAAATGAATTGGGGAGGTGATGGGATTTGTAATTAGAGGAAAATGAAATCATGGAAGGGACGAAAGATGATTACTGTTCATGATATTAATTAAGTGATCCATAAACATGCTGCAAAGAAGATGCATCAACCATCCACAATTTCTGTGCAATTTAACTAATTCATTGTTCATAAAATATCCAACACAGTGCTACCACGAGACAATATGTATTCCACATGATTTGCAAGAGGTTTTGTTCCATTCACCCACCTACTTTTCATTTTATAAAAAATTTCGCACAATACTCTTTTCCATTATGTAAACTATCAAAATCAACCATTGCCCATGCATTTCTTCAATCAACAGTAATACCCAAAAGTCATGTTTTCAAATTAATAATGAAGTCGCTATTACTGCAATCAAGCTCATCTTTTAAATGCAATGAAATTCTTTGAACATAAATGACAGTAACCAAAAACAATCAAGACCAGAATACAACCCACAATCACCATTTAGACACAAGCTATGCACAGGTTAATTTTTCCCAAGCAATGTAGTTCTACCAATGTAAAAATAAAAAATAAAAAAATATCAATGTGACTTAAAAGTTGGGCCATTTATCCAACATGAGTGTCATCAACAACATGCCTTCTTTAAATATTTATTGATTGCAATAAATAATATGCCTAAAACTTTATGGGTATCCCCGAGTATGAAAAACAAGCTATCCATACCACACACAATGTGCAGCTAACAAAACTCCATGGTGAAACATTTCCACTTAACACAACAACACACAATCATGACAATAACTCAACATATCGTGTTGAGTTATCGATTTAATATAATATTTCTTCGATTTAGTCACACTATGATCGACCATGTTGTGCACACTCAGGCCTATTCAACCAAAAAACACAAGGATGTAGTAGATATACTTTCTACAATCATCCAGTTCAGTAGTCATTCAGCCCCAAAGAAAGCTATAGTTACCATGACCATGCGTGAGAAACACCAAGCATTTGTAACCAATGCCAGCTATCATCTAAAAATTATTAGTGCAAATACTAGTGACTATATATCAACCAAAAAATTCACAACTGTTGTAGAAAATCAATCAACCGAAAAAGCTGTCGTAGCTATGAATACCCACACATCGATTCAAATTGGGGCAATGTCCCTCTCCATTAAAAAAATACTGAGTTATCAAACATAAGGAGAGCGATTGTTTAACTTGAGTCATGTAGATAACAAACATGGTTTACCAACGTTATACAGAGGTAGTAACTAAATTCCAAACCAACATAACTGTCATATAGCCAACTGGATGGGTTTGTACTAAAAAATAGTCGAAAATATACAACCATCCAACAATCAAGTGGTAAAACCAACAAGCTAGGCTAGTGTTCCATGTCAACCCTCGGACCTATGGAGTTAAAGGTTCACATTGTGACTAACACAAGGAAGCTAGATCCAACTTCATTCAATGGTGAAAAACCCTGATACCAACAGTGCATACACAGAGGGAGCCATGAATTATTCATGGATAGATAACAAGTCCCAAGATAGGAAGGCTAGTATAGAGGAGCGAGTCTCCAACCCGACCGATAGTGATTCTTAACACACACAGGGTGTAACCCTTATGGCTCCTAAAACAGCAACACCACTAAAGTGATGGCAAGGCCGAGTAAAAACATGAGAGCCCATTTTGTGGCCTTTAGTGATGAAATCAACCATTTCCCAAATGAAAAAAACACAGTGATGAAGAGTGCCTTCAACCATTAAACCCATAAAATCCAGAGACTGGACAAGTGATGCACATGCATGGGGACAACCAACCAAGCAAACCAAAAAAAACTTCCAACTAAACCAACAAGATCACAAAGATCCCCTATGGCTGCTAGCACCCAGGGCGACCCAATAAAACTATGAATCCAAGACTATTGTAGAAGAATCATCACGCTTCATTCCAAGAACACAATTTTACACAGTTGCAACCTTAAGGAAAACACAAACCGATACACTCGAACCATTAATTATTTCATAACCAGAGTAAAATCATGAATGGCCAAAAACAAAAGACATACCTATAATTGAATTCTTTAAACCGAGAGTTGGTCGAGTGGTTCCTTCCTACTGAAATTTCAGAGCATAACCACAGCCAAGACAGAACAATAGCTCGACTAGGGTGGTGCCTAATGGGAGTAGTAAAGGTGACATTCAATAAATGCATATCACCTCCACCCACAATTCATTAATTCAACAATACATGCCAACGAGCCCTCCATTAACACCATTAGTCAAATCATGCATCAAAACCATCACCATATTAAAAATCTAAATCGCATAACCATTAATGTCCATCATTTTGTCAAAATGCACCACCCCTATTTTGTCCACCTTATTCATATTTCCAATATAACTCAATTTAAAACACACAACCATTATCACTATTACCCTGCCAGTATGTGCCACCAACATTTAAAACCATATGCGTATTTACCATATAATTCAATCATACTTGCATAACCATTCACTTGCTAGCTAGAATTTAACCATAGTTGTTAAGTCTTTTATCTACGTAGTATAGTATGTAGAATATCTTTAAAATCTTCCTCTTGCAATTTTTTATCACTTCCTTTAAGTTATTCACATGTGATATTGCAGAACTAGGTCCCCTTCTTTTGCATTTCTTCTAATATTTTGCTTCTCTCAAAACTGCCCTTCATGTAATTTTACTGATATGTTTGTTATGCAGGTGTGATAAGAACAAACAACAATGATATTAATGAATAGCATAGGTGGTAGTAACATAAGGAATCAACACTTAATAAGTTCAATTCATAATCAATAACAACAAGATCTTCATCAACCATGTGAGCCATGTCTCACATCATCTCAACCTCAAAATGAATAGATCTGCTCTCCATGATCCGGATTTATGTAGGAACACAATGAAATATAGAAATACACATAAACGTAGAGATGCAGTGGAAATAAGACTTCATTTCATTAATAACAAATGACTGAAATATGTTTACAGACAGAATGGAAATAAACTAGCTAGGGTGCTGGTAGCTTATCTCTGAGAAGAGATGTGGCTGCTACTCGCATCCGTGAGAAGATGATTACAATGAGTCTCTAGAGGCCTTTTTACAATAGACGAGAATTCCAAAATTCATAGACATCCAAAAACCTAACCCTAAGAGATGAAACGCCAAAAGTCATGTGGGCCCCGTTTGGGTAAGTTAGTACATCAACTTCCCGGGGTCGTAACTTTTGCATACGATATTCGTTTTAGGCGTGTGATAGCTCGTTGGAAAGGTATCATCGAGGAGATTAATTTTGGGGGATCAATTATTCCTTTGAATATCATTGAGAACCTATATCTCAAAAAACATTCATTTAGGCCCTCAAAATGGCCCCAGAAGTTAAAACCTGCTAATAATAGTAAATTGCCAAAATTGCCAGAAAATTGTTTTGAGCCAGTCAGAAAAGGTGGGTGGCCACCGATATCCACCTGGATCAATCCTCCCTCCTTAGGAAGCAATGGTCCCCATTGCATTGAGTTCCTCCATGAGATGAGGAAACTTTTGCTGAACTTGGTCCCTGGTGAGCCATTTGCCTTGGTGAAGGAGTTGGCCTGCTTTGACAACTCGATATAGCGGTATCCTTTGTTTTCGAGTGTGCATGATCTGTGTATCCATGATCTGATCAGTTTTGGCTTGTTCCATGCAGTCTAGATTTAATCTGTTGATGTGAGTTGTTCTGCCATGTCGAATGTGTCTAGTAGAGGTGGAAAGTAGGGCCGAAGGCGGTCCACATTGAACACTGGGCGCAGACCAAGGAATGGTGGAATGCTGAGCTCAAAGGCATTTTCCCCTACAGCCTTGGTGAGGGTGTACGACCCATATCAAAGCGGATGAAGCTTGCGGTGGGGTCCAGCGAGGTGCTCCTTTTGGAAATGCAGCCACACTTTGTCGCCCACTTGGAAGTTCTATGGCACCCGATGTTGATCATGTCGTTGCTTGTACTTAGCATTGCCTCTGTCCAATATGTCATGAACCTTTTGACAGATGTGTTGAATGTGCTCAATGAAGTTATTTTCCTTATCCACCTCAGACTGGACATGAGCTGAATCTTCCTGAGTAGCCACAAATGGCATGGCTGTGTCAATGGGACATAGTGGCTGGAATCCCAAGCCCACTTGAAAGGGGTCGTGGTTAGTTGAGCTATGGAGAGCTCGGTTGTAGCTGTGTTGTACATAGGGGAGGCTCTCATCCCATGTGCGTGGATGCTTTGAATTGTACATGCACAGAATGTGTACGATCATTCGGTTGACAACCTCTGTCTGGCCATCAGTTTGCGGATGGAAAGTTGTGGACTTGGTGAGCTTGGTGTCCAACATTGATCAGAGGTTGGACCAAAATGTACTGAGGAACCTACTATCCCGATCTGAGATGATAGACTGTGGGATCCCAAAGTGTACCCACACTCATTCAAACAAGAGTTTAGCATTTGATTCTACTGTGATATTCTTCTTGCAGGCCATCATAATGGACATCTTCGAGAATCGGTTGACGACCACAAAAACACAGTCATTGCCATGCTTAGTAGAAGGAAGGCCCGACATGTAATCTATAGAGATGGATTCCCAAGGTCGACTGGGGGTAGGAAGCAGAGTATAGAGGCCTTGCTTCTTGATGGTCAGTTTGGCAATGGCGCAAGCAGTGCAGGACTTGATGTTCTTCCCGACATCTTGTTGAAGGTTCAGCCAATAGAAATACTTTTGCAATACTGCCACAGTTTTCTCTACCCCAAAATGCTCAACGACTTGACTGTAGTGCGCCTCCCAAATCATCTTGGCACGCTCGCTTGAAGGAACACAAAGGTGTCCCAAGTGATAAAGTAGGGCATCCTGGAGGTGAAAATTGGGAACTTGCTTACCCTCCAAGAGTGTATTGTATGTGTGGCCGAATTCTGGATCACTTGTGTAGAGAAGCGGCCAATCGAAAGTCTCATGCCCACAAGAGTTGAGAACAGTGGTTAGTGCCATGATGGGTGGTCGACTGAGGTAGTCTGCAACATTATTGGTGCTTCCTTTTTTGTACTTAATGTTCAAATGAAACTGTTGCAGGTATGTGGATCACTTCTGATGGCGATCGTTCTGCAACTTCCCTTGTGTCTGTATGAACTGCAGGGGTCGGTGGTCTGTGTAGATGACCGTTTCCTTTCCCAAAATGTAATTCTTCTATTGCCGACAAGCCTGCACAATGGAATACATTTATTTTTCATAAGTGGGATACTTCCGGACTGTGTTGGAAAGTGTCCCACTGTGATATTCCATTGGATGCCCATGTGTGCGTAAGGACTGCCCCAATAGCATAGTCAGAGGCATCTGTCTCAATCTCAAATGGTTGTTGCAAGTCTGGTAGTGTGAGCACTGGTGTAGAGCAGAGGCAATGTTTCAACTCCCCGAATGCCTTCTGTTGAGATTCAGACCAAAATAATTTTTCTTTAGCTCCTCCCTTGGTGACTTGACTCAAGGGCCAAGTGATATGAGAGAATCCCAACACAAACCTGTGGTAGAAATTGGCAAGACCTAAAAAGCTACAGAGCTCTATTAGGGTGGTTGGGGCTGGCCAATCCCGAATGACTTGGATCTTTGTTGGATCCACATGCACCCCCCGCTCATCAATAATGTATCCCAGATATTGAACCTGGGTTATGGCAAAAGTGCATTTCTCCAAATTGGCACACAACTTGTGTTGCCGCAGTGTTTGGAGGACCTGTCGGATATGGTGGAGGTTCTCTTCCCAAGTCTGGCTGAAGATTAGAATGTCATCCAAGTAAACCACTACAAATGAGTTGGTGAATGGCCACACGATGTCATCCATTAGCCTCATGAAGGTTGCAGGGGCATTCGTCAACCCGAAAGGCATGACCAACCCTCCTTGGATTTGAATGCAGTGTTCCACACATCAGAAGGTTTGATTGGTACCTGGTGATACCCAGAATTCAAGTAGATCTTGCTGAAATATTTTGTCCCCTTGAGTTGGTCCAGAAGGTCATAAATCTGTGGGATCGGGTACCTATTCCGAACAGTGATCTTGTTCAGTGCCCGATAGTCAATGTAGAGTCTCCAAGTCCCATCCTTCTTCTGCACCAATACGATCGGGCTCCCACAGGGCGATGAACGCGGTTGGATGTGACCTTTCTACAATAGCTCATGAATCTGCCTCTTGATTTCCTCATTCTCCAGGACAAAGCACCGGTAGATGGGTTCATTGGGCAGCAATGCACCTGGGGTCAGATCGATGGGGTGCTTGACCTGGCAGTGTAGAGGCACCCCTGCGAGGGAGGTGAAGATGTCCTCGTACTCCTCCATGACCTTATCCATCTGTTTTTTTCATGTAGTGGGGCCTTGTCTAGAGGTCATGGCCACAGTCTTCTGCTTTCCCTGAGGGCGGATCATCAGGAAAACAAATTTCCTGGTTTTGGAAATGAGCTTACTGCTTTGTTTTACAGTAACCAAGGAGATGGTGGTAGGCGGTGCTATCTTCGGTATCCTGTACATATTATTTCCCAAAGTGATAATAAAAAAAAGAGGCCTAGACTCATACATAGCATGTCGCTTTCACAAGTATGGTTGGCCTAATAATACATCAGAAACATCAAGAGGAACAATGTCACATAATACCTCATCCATGAAGGGCTTGATGTTGTAGGGAAGGCGACATTGTCGACTGACGCAGAGGTCCCGTACTTGGTGCAACCACTCGATGGTGTATGGTTGCGGGTGTGCTATGGTCGGAAAGCCCAACCACTTCATGAGCTCTACCGATATGAGGTTCTTCTAGCTCCCGCTGTCGACAATGAACTGCAACAGGGAACCCTTTACCCACATCTTGGAATGGAAGAGACGCTCTACCTCCTCTGGATATTTTGGTTCCTCCTTCTGGATCTTCGTGGTGGCAACGGTGGCGTCGGGCTCCGCATCGATAATCTTCTTCCCCCTATCATTCCCCTTGTCAGGTTATGATTCAGAGTCGGAGCATGCATCCAATTCAAAAGCCTTCAACTCGGCTACTAGTGACTGCTTGGTCCGACACTCACTTGTGTTGTCAGTGGAGCTCTTATGGAACTCACACCACTTCCCCGTGTCCTTTTTTCGCTTCGTGGTGTTGTTCTTTTCTTGTGGCTTTGGCGGGTTGTCCTGGGCTACCCCGCCTTGGCTTGGTCCTTTGTTTTGCGGTTTGGGAGTACCTTTCCCATGCTTCTGATTTGCAGACCCAAAGTCTCGCTTCTTCTATTTGAACTTCTGCTCAATCTTGGTAGCATATCGGTATGCCACACCAAGTGAGGAGATGTCGAGGAACTCCATTTCCTCCTAAATGTATCTGTGCAGACAACTACGGTACTTTAACACCAAATGTTTCTCTGAATCTTTGATACCCAACTTTGTGCGTAGGGTATGAAACAGATTAATCATCTCATGCACATCTTGGTCCCTTTGCTGCCGCAATGTAGTCCATTGTATGTATTTGTCCTCATAGCTCCCCACGGGATAATATTGTTCCTTGATGGCATTTCGGAAATAATTCCAAGTGGGTGAGGCCGAGAAAAAAGAGGGTTCTCCCTCGCCCTCTTGCTTCGAGTAGGTTTCCCACTAGTCCTTGACATGGGGGGCAGCTTTGAGGAGTGTGAAAATAATCTTTTCTCGATCGGAAAAGTCATGAACCGAGAAATATCCTTCTAACAGATTCAACCATCTATCTACAACATCTGCATCTATTTGGCCGTCAAATATGGTAATGTCAAAGTTTAGTTGTACCTTAAAAGAAGTGGCACCTCCAGAGTGTCTTCTGGATGTCGATGCACCGCCAGTCGGCAGTGATGATTTTAAGGATGGAAATTTATTTTAAAACGTAGAAACCTTGGCGAATCTTACTAATCCTTCATATGTCAACTATAAATGTTTGGCGATATTTTTGTAAAAATATTCAAATTCCTAAGTATTTTGTATAGTTTTTATAAAAATTTAGCGATTTTTAAGGTAAAATAATTTTATCCTATAGAATTTGGGCAAATCATTTTTAAAATAGCAAATCTCATTTTTGGAAAAACCATGGAAAATTAGCCCATGAGCGAAATTTAGCCCCTAATATCATCCCTGCCAGTCGGAATCTGTTGAAGAATCTGGGCAAAGTTTTCCATCATCGCGTTCCTTTGTTTCTCAAGGGCCTCCTCGAGCAACATTTTGATAGGATCTCCTGCTCCCTCATCTTTATTTTCTTCCCCCATGGGCGGTCATCGGGGTTTGCGAGGCTGATATTGCAAAGTTTCAACCAGATCGAGCCCGAACTCCTTATACCCCGATCTCATTGGGGACATGCAAAGAAGGATCAAGAATGAGCAGACCGCTCTGATACCACTGATACAGATTTATGTAGGAACACAATGAAATACAGAAATACACATAAACACAGATATGTAGCAGAAATAAGACTTCATTTCATTAATAACAAATGACTAAAATATGCTTATAGACAGAATGGAAATAAACTACCTAGGGCGCTGGTAGCTTATCTCTGAGAAGAGATGTGGCTGCTACTCGCATACATGAGAAGATGATTACAATGAGGCTCTAGAGGCATTTTTACAATAGACAAGAATGCCAAAATTCATAGACATCCAAAAACCTAACCCTAGGAGATGAAACGCCAAAAGTCATGTGGGCCCCGTTTGGGTAAGTTAGTACATCAACTTCCCGGGGTCGTAACTTTTGCATACGATCTTCGTTTTAGGCGTGTGATAGCTCGTTGTAAAGGTATCATCGAGGAGATTCATTTTGGGGGCTCAATAATGCCTTTGGATATCATTTAAAACATCTATCACAAAAAAACTTCATTTAGGCCCTCAAGATGGCCACGAAAGTTAAAACCTGCTAAAAATAGTAAATTGCCAAAATTGCCAGAAAACTGTTTTGAGCCAGTCGGAAAAGGTGGGTGGCCATCGATATCCACCTGGATCACTCCAATAGTTCAAGGGGGTCCCACCTACTAGTATTATTTATCTTTTATAATAATAGGCTTTAGCAATACTTTGTGGGCAAAACCTCGTTGACAATTTTTAATCGTCAACACATACCAATAATTCCTTGTCCATGTCGGGGACTTTTAGTATGGACTTTGTAGTCAACAACACCTTGATATTTTTAAATTCTTATGCACATTTCTCAGTCCATACGTACTCCTTGTTCTTCTTCTTCAATTCTATGATCAGATTGCCTATCTTCAAATATCCCTCGACGAATCGTCAGTAATATCCTACTAAACCCATAAAACTATGTACTTATGGTACATTTGTTGGTGTTGGCCATTCCATAATAGCCTCCACTTTCAATGCATCTACATCGATACCTTAACCATATATGATATGTACCAAGTAATAAATCTTTGATTGGTATAAAGAATATTTCGATAGTTTCCCATAGACACTGTAGGACCAATCTTGAATGTTTGTCATGCTCTTCTTTCATATGAGAATAGATCAGTATGTCATCAATCAAAAAATGAACAAACTTGTCCAAGTATTCATGAAACACCCCATTCATCAAACTCATGAATACCCCTTGGGTGTTCATCAATCTGAACGTTAAAACTTTAAACTCATAGTGTCCAAATATTGTCTTAATTTTTTTTTTAGGGATATATTACTCTTTAATCTATAACTGGTGATATCATGATCTGAAGTCAATATTTGAAAACACCATCTCTCCTTTCATCTGATCAAATAAATCATCAATCCTTGGAAACAAATACTAGTTCTTGATCGTTGATTTGTTCAATTGATGGTAGTCAATGCAAAGCCTCCACGATCCATCCTTCTTTCTAACAAATATCATTGGTGCACCCCACGGTGATATGAATGGACGTATCATTCCCAAATCCAACAACTCCTTCAATTTAGGTGTTGACATCTGATATAGAATTCTTGATATTAGTTCAGTTCCAGGTTTTTAGTCTATTGTAAACTTCATCTCTCTTTCGGGAGGTAAACCTGGTAACGCTTCTGGAAACACGTCTACAAACTCGTGCACTACAAGAAGGTACTCTAGTCCTTATGCCTCATCCTTTTTCATTTAGAAGCAAGATTGCATATAAATTGCATCCCTTGCACATACTCTTCTGCAATTGTAGGGAAGAAATAAACCTTAAGGACACTCCCTGGTTTCTTCCTACATTCCCTCTACTTTGCCCCAAATTATCTATCAAGCTTAACAATTTCATGTTACAGTTAAGTATCGCATCGTGAGATTCCAACCAATCCATACCTATCACTATGTCATAAGATCCTAAGATCATGACATAAATATCTACCTTCACTACAAAGTCTCCCAAGTTAATGCTACAGTTCGTAGTCTTTCCTCCAACCTTTTGTTTGGAACTCGATGCCATTTCTACGTACCTAAACTCATCTTGCTCTACTTCCTTACCTTAATTCTCTTCAGTGCTACACTAGACATAAATCTCTCTGTAGCACCTGTATCTTATCAATATAATGAAATGTTGGTTAGCTATTGCACCTAATGTCTCTAGCACAGTGGAATAGTGCTCATCTTGGTGGTTGTTCACTGGTGCATGTATCCTTTGGGCCTTGCCCAAATGTCGAATTGTAGAGGGTCCTAAATATCTGACCACTTTGGCCTTCTCAATTGAACATTATCTATGGTAATGTGGCTCACCACATGTCCAACATCTAGTCTTTGGTCAAGTGCTCCTAGTCTCTGAAGTATAAGTTGTTGGTCTAACAGTCTGTGATCTTGATCGTTTCTGCTGAACAATCCTAAACTGTTTCTGCTACGGATGATGTTGTTGTTATTGTTGTGTTCCTCTATAAGAAATCCTCTTCCAAGGATTTTGTCAATGTGGTGTCATGAACATTGGTCCTCTAAGCATGTCTCGATGCCCTGAAGCCTATCTAGCTGGTGTCTGATCTTGCTGCGCTCCTGGTGTTTCCTATAGAACTCGTCTAGAATGAGTCCTACCCCGACCCTTAGTATTTATCTCTTCCTCATCTATGAGGGCCTTTTGAACTACCTCGTGTAATGACTGAGGCATTAGGATCCATACCTTTTCACAAATGTTAAAGTTAAGTCCAAACACAATCTTGTTGACCTTTAACTTCTCCATGTTTAGATGTAGAGCATACCTAAGTAGCTCCATGAATCTAGCCTCATACTCTAGCACCATACGACTACCCTATAGTAAGGCATTAAACTAATTAAGATGACGCTAAATCAATTCCTCAGACAAGTACCTCTCCCAAAATTGCTCCTCGAACAACTCCCATGAAGCATTTTCGACGACCATGTTTAGTTGAGCTATGAGCGTATTCCACCATAGAAGAGAACTCTCCTTCAAATGAATGACCTCCATGTGGAATTTCATGTTGAAGGTGTAATCACAAAGTGTAAATAACATCATCATATTCTCCAACCATGCCTCTGCAACTAAGACATTCGTGGCACCCATGAAATCGAGAAAATTCACCTTCTTGAGTTCTATGTGTATACTACCAATACCAGAAGGGGTGCGGTGTGAAACCTAATTGGGTACAAATGCTCTGCCCTCATCTCAATCCCAGAGGTTAATCAATTAATCAGACATCCCCTGGAAGGATCTCATCAAATCTACCACATCTCCCACAAAAACCTTTTCTTGCTCAACATTTTGTTCATCTCCCTGGGAGTTAAACCCTTCTGGTGTGGGTGTTATCAAAGGTGTCACACCTCTTCCTCTAGAACCACGTTGTCTACTTTCCCTACGTCCTCTAACCATGACTACCTACAAGAATAATTTCATATTTTTATTACCTCTATAATTCAATCATTTAGTTTAACATATTGGATGGAATAATGATCCAATGTCACACGGTTGAATCGGCTCTGATATCATGTCTAACAACCCCTTTGATATGCCATATAAGTAATTGAGAAAAAGTAAGAGATGTTTTTTTTTTTTTAAATCAATGGAACAAGTGAAACATGATATTGGCATACTTCAGTAATACACAGTCTATTTCATTCATCTCATCACACAACTAGATTTAGATACAACTTCAAGGTATTGAGGATCTTCCATATCACATAACATCACACACAATTTACACTAACCAACTTATCCTGCAAGGTTAGGACATCCAAGACACATAATCAATGCTCAAGTCTAGGATTCATCCAATTGATTTTGACCATATAAGGTCTCAAGACTAGAGACCATTTTAAGTAACAAGGAAGCATCAAATTCCCGTACCCAAAATCAATTCTAGACTCAATATTACATAACAGTAAGATATTGAATCATAACACTAATTTAATCATTCAATCTTCAAATATTAGACCAATTTTCCTTCCCTAAAAGTTACAATAGCATTAGTTAAACATCATCTGGATAATATGTCATTGCTTCAGAAATCTGTCATATAATTATCATACACCATTTAACAACATCTCTTCCTTCAATGAATTTGCAAGAATAAATCATCATTATGTATTGTAATAGTCCTCCATTGTACAAATAAGTAGGTATATACTATGAGTTATCATAATATATAAATGTGTTGAAAGATAAAGGAAGAGAAGGGAAAATCTCTCAAACACTTAGAGGGACTGTAATCTTACTCTGTAACTTCTAAATTAAAAATACATTGTGAGGAGGAAGATCTGCAAACGAGGGAATTCTCATTATGAGAATGAGTTTAAGTTTTGTAAGGAACCTGAAGTTTCTCTTATGGGTGTCACAGTGCATCAATTCCAGAGAAAAATCCAGAAGTCCTTAGATGAGCCCCTTGAAGGCCCAAGGTTTAGAAGCAACAATGCCCGGTGTGTGCAGAGGCCACAAAAGGTGGATGAAGGATTTAAAATTCAGAAGAACAAAGCATAGGAGGGACTGCTATCGATCAATTTGTAGGGAATATTTAAGTAGCTAGAAGGCAAGGCTCAAACTGGCATAACAGGAGCTTCCCCGCCCACTGTCACCTCGATGGGGAGCTCTTTCTATTCAGGGTGGCTAATCCCTAGGGAGGCATCCCTAGTAATCTGGGGTTCTGAAAGGTATAAAGGTCTAAAGGATCAAGATGAGGGTTTCCTTTCACAGATTACTGCCAAGAAAGATAGTTAAGGATGAAGGTATTCCACTGAGAAAGGCACCTGTTTGCGAGACAAGGCAAATGAAACTAAAATGTGCATACAGTGGTTAGTGCTTCAAAATATTAATGACTATCTTTAATACATATGAGCAAATAATAAATGTAATTATTGACGAAGTCAATGATTGCAATTAAAGCTTATGTTTTATAATATCACTTCTTCAATAAATACAAAATGATAATAGCATTCAATGTATAAAATCAATCTTTATGTGATCACAATGCAATGAATGAGCTCATACATAAATATTGTTGYTGYRTCACWATGCAAATTAWGGGTGACGTCAGCCCTATTTCTAAGTTAGTTTTGAAAGGCAAGGAAGTGGACGTTTTGCACACTAAGCCAATGAAAATAATCTATACCTCAATGCCAAATGCTATATGACAAAATCACAACGTCTTATACCAAACAAGAGATCAAAAATAAGTGTGACGTCACTAGCTAGTTAGGGTTAGGTTAGCTAGACAATAAAGTGAACGTTTTGCTTTTTAGGCCAATGAAATTACCCAACACTTGTATGTCTATCAAAGGATGAGTCAGCCGTAACTTTTATGCTAAGCAAAGGTTACAAAGAGGCAAGATGCCATCAGCTAGCTAGGGTTAGTTTGACGCTAGGGTTAGTTAGGGTTTCAAATTAAGAGAGTTTGAAAGATTGTTTAAACACCAAAGACTCAACATTGCAAGTTTTAGACCAGTGCCTTGGGCATTATGGAGTCAAAGAGAGAGACTAATGGCTTGGAAAGATCTAAACCTAAGGACGGGAGAGTTAGGTTTAATGGTGTTGCAATGGCAGGGCCACCAAATCAAAACCCTAAGGGGAAGAGGCTCATTCCGGTGTAGCTAAAGCTAGGCCTCATGCTCCTCCCTCTTTCCTTAAGACTCTTTGGCAAAAACAGCTAGCTATAAAACATAAATCTATGGCTGAAAAGTGTTGCTTGGGGACAAGGATTTTCAAACCCTAAGAGTCAAACCCTAGGTGTAAAATAAATTAGGCCTAGGACGTCTTATTTCTTCAATTTATGTTTCAAGCTAACTCAAGAATAAGAGGAACTAATGTAGCAATGGCTAGGCTAGGTTCTTCTTAATCAAATGGCTAAACAAGTCTTTATCACGGGGACATGAAGCAATGACCTACTTGTGTGCTTGCTCCCTAGGGTTTCAATGATTAATCAAAATAGTAACAATGTAACCATAAAAGTAAGATATTCTACCTACAACCATTCAATCAAGATTTTTTGCATGAAAAATATACTTACAAATCAATGAAGAGCCAAATCAAACCCTAGTTGTAACACCTTCCAATGATAAAAAAACCATATGTATGCCAAAGATAATCCTTCCAAGTGTAGCGCCTCACTCCAAGAGCCAAAAATAACCAAGACAAAAGACTAAGAAGTATCTCTCCAAGAGAGAAAGTTATGTTATGTTCAAAATGAGGCTCAATGTCCTCAATATATATCATCCAAATGACCTTAATTTACAAAATAGGTCATTAAAAACAGCCGATAAGGCTGACTTAACAATATTCCATTATTTGTCACATTAAATGCTAAAATGTCAAAGTAAGAGCTAAAAAAAAGGAGATGTCAGGCCCCTCTGAGGGAGACGTTGGCCCTTTTTGGGCATCATCAACATCCAGAAGGAAAAACGTTGGCCCCCTTGGGGCTCCTGCAACCTGCCACATGTGCCAAAAAATCCCAGCACACTGCCATCTGCTCCAGAAAATGTCGAGCCTATCCTGGGTGGCGTCCTATCCATCAAGGCCATCATCCCATCTGTAGGGGTTGATCCCCCCTAGGTCAAATCTCTGCCATAGTGTCTTGGTGAGGGTGTCCTTCTGTCTTCTTCATGCAAGGGCTCATCATGACATTGTCCTGCCTCTGCCATCCCAACAACCATCTGATGGGCTCTTCAGCCCCATGGAGGTCTGAGCTAATCATCTCCCCATGTGTACCGGTCCTCTGGTACCTGTCCACTGGGTATGGTCCTGCACATCAAAGACTACGCCCTCCATGGGCTCATCAGTCCTAGAGATCATAGAAATGTAAATCATATTTCATTATTAAAGTTATCAAATATATGCATGAAATCCCTAACATATCATCTAAGAGCTCAAAGATATTACACAGATCTACTATCCAAAGCTAAGGAAACCAACAAAACAACCTATTGGGCTAATACCCACAAGAGATGGAAAGTTTCCTTAGAAGATCATTCAAGCCATGTTTTATGCGGTGATATGGTTTTTAGGGATGTCCAGTCATAGTAAGACCAAGGGCAAGTGTCGTCTGTGGGTGCCTTTGTAGCAGGCGAGCTGTACCCGTCATGGATGCATTTTTTCCAAGCCCTTCATTGGCTCATTTTTCTTTTATTACTTTTCTTTCTTTTTTACTTCAAGGTTTGATCAGAGGACACTGCCTTGGCTTGGTGGCCCGAGCTGACAGCGTTACCCACTGGTATCTTTGCAGAAATGATAAGGCTGGCTCGTGATGAGACCCCCTTTCCTTTGGCCATGCAACCAAAGGTCACTGCCCTGGCTTGGTGACCAGATAGTGGCAATGTCATACTGCTAAATAC
>ML789327.1:768707-809063 GCA_009831015.1 Picea engelmannii
AGTGTAAGATCCAAGCAGTCATCAGAAATGAAAGGAACCTAATGCATATATAAGAAGGTTATAACAATCAAACATGACACATACCATGATACCTCGGACCAATTACCTCATGGAGCAAGAGTCCTCTCAGATGCAAGCCCAGGCCGGTGGTGATGGAAACTGTTATTGCTGACAGGACAAATCTGATGAAGAAGAAGATAGATGGGCCCTCCAGGGCCATGCTCAAGTCAATCCCGCTCTCGGTACTCCATGTCTAGGACCATGTGGGCCTCGAGACATGATCTCATAGTTATCCCTAGATGTCCGGGATAACATCTGGCTCCAACTAAGGGACATGTGCTAACTGTAGAGTGCATGAGAACCTCAACAATATCTGGCATAGACCTGTGACCTGCTCACACTTGACAAGAAAGAATCAACAACAAAAGGTGGGGCGGTATTGCCACCCTGCAAAGCAATAGCATATACATGAAATAAAAAAAACAAGATGCATATATAAGGAAAACAAACAATAAATGCATGCGGTATAATACACGGAAGTGCCTACCTACTCATACTTACCTGTGTGATCATGTCCCACCACCCTGGTGGGGTTTTAGGAGACGTCCGCTGATGGGTAATGGGTGCCTTCTTCTTTCTAAGGTGGACAAATAATAAGAGTCGTTTACTGATTCCATTCCGACCTTGAAGGGTCCGAGCCATGATTGTATACTTCCTTTTACATTAGTAGGCTCTCCTTTCTGAATATCCCACATCCACACTAACTCTCCCTTCTTGTATTTTTGGATCTTTCATTTTTCATCTCCTTGAAGAACCCTGGTGTATTGTACTGAGGGAGGTGGGTGGGCTTCTGGAGTAAAGGTTTCTTGTTGGGACGGATGTATCTGAACATCATCTTCATTCTTTGGCCTTTTATTTTGACCGTCCCTACTTCTTTACTTTGAAATTGGTCTAGAAGTTGTTGATATTCTTCTTTTTTGGGCCACTCAATCTGGTCAAAGTCTTCCTCTGTAGTAAAAGGCATCTCTTCCAGAGAGTATTCTTGAAGAGTTTGTATCTCATCCTTTTGTGGTTCATTCTCAGAAGGGGAAACATCATGTACATGTGTTCCAGCCAATGGCACGTTAAGTAATCATCCAGTTGTCCCATCCTTCAAAGGTAGTCGCAAAAAAGTGAGATCCATTTCAAGGGACCCTCCTATCATTGCACCAAACTTTCTAGACAAAAACATTCCCCACACATCCTGGACATCAACAACTATTATGTCTATGTGAATTATCTTCTCAGGAAATTCCTTTAGTCGTACTTTGATGTTCTCAATCACACCATGTGTGGGTATAGACTTGGATTCAAATCCACAAACATTTCTATAAGGCATGGTTACCTTTAGGTCCATATGATGCATGACTTTGAGAGACATCATATTGGCACCAACACCTGTATCTAGCATGCAGTTGTTGAGATATTTATTGTTCATTGCAAGAGTCATGAATAAAGGAGGATTCTCACCGTAGTGGATCCTGAAATGATTTGCTTGCAGCATGATTGGGGGATCCTCAGGCTTAGGCATTCCTAAAAAGAAGTTGTTGAAGCGCTCTTTAATGGACGAGATCTTAATGGCTTCTTTCAGAGGAACGTTCAAATGCATTTTCGCCAAAGCTCCTTCCAAGTCAAAATCGAGAGTAATCTTATCAGCTTTGGGCTTCTTAGGAGGAGGAACTTCTGAAGATTTTGATTGAACACTTGTAGATTGGCTTGGGTTCCTTCTCCGATACACTTGGACTTCTTGATTCTTCAGGTTTTCTCGTGATTCTTAATCCAAGTTGTTGATTATTGCTAACCTTGTTGCTCGTGCTGCTTCCTTCAGGGCTTGTTGATGCTCTTCATCAGTGATGTTTATTTGAGGGAAGTCTAAAAAGAAGTCAAAGTTGTTGATTTGTTGTTGATCAACATTATAAGGACACTCATTTTCCCAATGTGCTTCACTGCATTCAAGACACCAGGGATTCTCATCCACAACATTTGCAGAGGCCAAGGTATTTGGGACTTCATTTTCATTCTTCGGTTTGTAATTTTGATTTCCCTTTTGAAATGGCCCTTTGAAAGGAGGTCTAGGCACCTGGGATTGAGACTTTTCAAGTCTCACGATCCGGTTCATCATTTCTTCTTGATTCTTCATGATGCTATCTACTGAAGCTTGTAGCTTACTAATACTGGTGCACAGATCTGAAGTAGGCTCAGCATTGTGTACCATCTTCTGCTTAACATCCATATTCCCCCTAGGGTTGGCAAAAGGATCAATCTTGGATGACAAAAGATTTCCTTCACTCTTTGTTGCAATTTCTTGGGCTTCTTGAATGGATTGAGGATTTTTGTCTCTGAGGAGATACCCTAGCTGGCCATTAAAAGATCTAGTATAAATGTGTATGAGATAATCATCTTTCGGTTGATGGATTGAGGGAATTCGCTAGAGTGCGTCTTCAAATCTGGTATGGAACTTCCTTATGGATTCATTTTCATGTTTGGCAATCCCATATAACCGGGTAAGCAACGTGTTTGGGTCTTCCTTGATGATCCACCTTCTGAGGAAGAGTTCTTCAAGTCTATCTATGGTTTTAATGCTTCCATCAGGTAGGCTAAGATACCAACGTCTTGTGGCATCATAAAGGGTAGCTGAGAAAATATTCATGACCAAATATTCAACATCATCAGCAATTGGGTGAAGCTGAAAAAATGCCCAGAAACTACTCATGTGTTCTTCGGCACTAGTAGCATCAGTGCCGGTAAACTTAGGCAAACACTTTTCATACTTAGGTGGAATTTTCCTAGGGTAACCAGGTATGGCTGACATGTCTAATGGCCTGAATAAGGTAGATGACCATTGTCTTTGATTGTTGACAGGGTTTGTAGTACCGGTCTGAGAGGTAGACATGTTTAAAGGAAGTCTCTTTCCAAAAAGTGACTTGACAACAGGTGAGTTAGCAGGAGGCTTCCTTCTGAAAGTTAGAGGAGGGTTATTGAACCTCCTTATGGTTTGTGGAGTCGCCAGATAGTTTCCCTGAAACTACCAAAGAGTAGGGGAAAAAGTTAGTGGAGTCGCCAGGTAAGCTTACAGGAAAGGCTTACCAAAGGTTTGTCGTTGAGGAAGATTGACTCAGTGTTCCCCGACAACGACGCCAAAATGTTATCACTCAGTTTGTAGGATAGGATTAGTATCTTGGAAGTAAGACTCAAACTGGCGTAACAGGAGCTTCCCCACCCACTGTCACCTCGATGGGGAGATCTTTCTATTCAGGGTGGCTAATCCCAAGGGAGACGTCCCTAGTAATTTGGGGTTTTGAGGGGAAAGGATCAAGGTTTTAAGAGTTAAAGGTTAAGGTAAGATTTCCCTTCACAGATTACTGCCAAATGGATAGTCAAGGAGAAGATATTCCACTGATGAGGGAACCTGTTTGTGAGACAAGACGAATAAAACTAAAACGTGCAAGCAGTGATTAGTACTTCAATTTCTAATGACTATCTTCAATATATATATATATGAGCAATGATAAATGTAATTATTGACGAAGTCAATGATTGCAAATAAAGACAAAAGGATTATAATACTTCTTCAATAAATACAAAATGATACTTTCATTCAATGTATAAAATCAATCCTTATTATATCACAATGCAATAAATGAGCTCATACATAAATATTGTTGCTGCGTCACTATACAAATCAAGGGTGACGTCAAGCTTGTTTATATTGGTTTTGGTAGACAATGAGAAGGATGTTTTTCAAATTAAGCTAATGAAAATGATTAACGACTCAAAGTCTATCAAAGGATGACAAAGCCACAACGTTTCACACTGAACAAGGTTTAAAAAGAGGCTTGACGTCATCAACTATTTAGACATAAATATTGTTGCTGCGTCACTATACTAATTTGTTGATGACGTCTTGCCCTAATTGAACTCTTGTTTGGTCTAAAACTTGCGGCTAGGTCATCTATTGATATCCATAGAGGTGTTAAGCAATTTCATTGGCCCAATTAGCAAAACGTTCACCTCTTTGACCAAAGAACTAACCTAGAAACTAGGCTGACGTCACCCCTTTAGTATAGTGACGCAGCAACAATATTTATGTCTAAATAGTTGATGACGTCAAGCCTCTTTTTAAACCTTGTTCAGTGTGAAACGTTGTGGCTTTGTCATCCTTTGATAGACTTTGAGTCGTTAACCATTTTCATTAGCTTAATTTGCAAAACGTCCTTCTCATTGTCTACCAAAACCAATATAAACAAGCTTGATGTCACCCTTGATTTGTATAGTGACGCAGCAACAATATTTATGTATGAGCTCATTCATTGCATTGTGATATAATAAGGATTGATTTTATACATTGAATGCAAGTATCATTTTGTATTTATTTAAGAAGTATTATAAGCCTTTTGTCTTTATTTGCAATCATTGACTTCGTCAATAATTACATTTATCATTGCTCATATATATATATATATATATATTGAAGATAGTCATTAGAAATTGAAGTACTAACCATTGCTTGCACGTTCTAGTTTTATTTGTCTTGTCTCGCAAACAGGTGCCCTCATCAGTGGAATATCTTCTCCTTGACTATCCATTTGGCAATAATCTGTGAAGGGAAATCTTACCTTAACCTTTGAGTCTTAAAACCTTGATCCTTTCCCCTCAAAACCCCAGATTACTAGGGACGTCTCCCTTGGGATTAGCCACCCCGAATAGAAAGATCTCCCCATCGAGGTGACAGTGGGTGGGGAAGCTCCTGTTACGCCAGTTTGAGTCTTAATTCCAAGCTACTAAGCCTATCCTACAATCTGAGCGATAACAGGGACAACATGATCTTACACAAGGGAGGCACAAAAGCATGCAAGAAAACAATTAGAGTCCACTTGCTATGAAAACTTGCTATGAACCTAACACAAAAGTAATTAATTTGGTCCTCAAATTTGGATAGCTTGTTATGTATCTCCTCATTTTATTCATGAGTTATAGATGCAATTTCTAGAGGTTTAATTGGTGTTGAAATATTTTTGGATCCGTGTGGGATTAAAAAAAATAACACTCCTCTATTTTCTCTTTATCCTAAATTTTGAATCCATAGAAATAGAACTTCCAAGAAAAAGTTATGCCAATTGTAAGTTATGTACCTTTCAAGCCCTAATTTTGGAGTATGTTTGTATGGATGACCTTTGTAATGATATATATATATATATATATATATATATATATATATAGAATCATTTTGAGTACGAAATTTTGGTCTATATTAATCAAATATGTCTTCTTCAACTCCTCAAAATTTCACTGTCTGAACCTCCACTCATAAAATGTTATAGAAAAAATTCAAAATTACTTGTTTAAGACTATTTTTAGGATAAGTAAAAAAACCCAACTTCCATGAGATATATATCACAAATTAAAATTATTCAAAATATGAAAAAATTTCCACATTATATATATATATATATATATATATATATATATATATATATATATATATAGAATCATTTTGAGTACGAAATTTTGGTCTATATTAATCAGATATGTCTTCTTAAACTCCTCAAAATTTCACTGTCTGAACCTCCACTCATAAAATGTTATAGAAAAAATTCAAAATTACTTGTTTAAGACTATTTTTAGGATAAGTAAACAAACCCAACTTCCATGAGATATATATCACAAATTAAAATTATTCAAAATATGAAAAATTTTCCACATGTAGTTCACTATGTATTCTTAGGATTTTGAAAATCGCATAGTATGAAACTTCACCAAAAATGTTTTATAGAAAAAATAAAAAGATGAATTCTTTGAGACTTATTTCAGGATGAGTCACAAAACCTAACTTCCAAATAATATACCCTAAAAAATGTAAAGACCCATTGTTAGTGTTTCATGGAAACCTACACAGGAGACCTATCTAAAACATACATAAACAAAGCTTATCAAGAAAAGGAAGAGAGATACACTATGAGGAATGAGAATCAATGTATATTATGATCTGTTCAATGAGTGAGTGATATTCACTCATATAGGAAATGACATCCTATAATTAAGAAAAGTGAAGAAGCAGTGAGATACAGTGAGATTTTCTTATGAATGCATGCATAATAGTGATGGTCTAAAATTAGAAAGTCTAAAATAGAACTAGTCAGTTAACTCCCACTGAAGTAGTGTGCTGAAAATATAGATTTATCCAACACCCGCCTAAATATCACTATGCAGTAAAAAAATGAGTCCCAACTACTAGGCCATATTAGGTACTCATGTACAATGAAACTAATGAACACTGAATAAAAATGAAGAAAGAGGGAAAACCACGTGGGAACAAAACCCCCTCTCAAAAGACAATGCCTCAAAAGAAGAAAATGCAGCTGCTAGGAGATTGTGTTCTTCACTACAAGACGACCCTACAAAGTCTGAAACTTATTCTCAGTGAAGGTCTTGGTGAATATGTCAAAAGTTTATTCAGAGGAAGGGAAAAACTACAAATCAATGATCCTGTCATGTACTAAATCTCCAATGAAATGCATGTGGACCTTAATGTGTTTAGTTCATTGTCGTTGTACTGGATCTGTACAAAATATTAGTGTACTCTGATTGTCACACCATATGATATTCAAACATTGAAACATGATACCAATCTCGGTAAGGAAGTGTTGAATCCATATTTTTTGAATGACACAGTTGACTACTCCTTTGTACTCGTCCTTTGCGAAAGATAAAGAAATGGATGATTACTTCTTACTTGACTAGAAAACTAGGCCTCACCCCAAACTGAGTGTGTATCTGGATAGGGACTTGCGATCTGTGATATCACCAACCCGATCTGAATCTATGAAGCCTATGAGATCTAATGCTCAACCAGTTGCATAGTGAATCTAATAACTCATGGTGTGCTAAACATATCCGAGGATGCGATTGGAAGACTTCCAGTGCAGATCATGGGGTTCTGTCATGGATATGGAAACTTCTCCTATCACATATGAGATATCTGTATGGGTGTGGGTAAGATATATAAGAATCCCCACCAACTTTCGATACAAAGTGTTGTCCACTAATGGTGTATCCCCGCCATCGTCAAGTCTGATCCTAGATAAGAAGGGTGTAGGTGAAGACTTATAGTCTGTCATGTGGAATCTATCCAGAAGATCCCTGACATACTTAGCATGAGAAAGTTTGATTCTAAAAGGATCCTGACTAATCTCAAGACAAAGAAAGAAGTGTAGTAGACCCATGTTATTCATAGAGAACCTTCCATGCAAAATATCTTTGACCAATAAAATGGTTGAAGCAGATCTACCAGTGATCAAAATATCATCAACATAGAGTGCTAAAATCATCACAAAGTTAGTAGTCCTCAGCATGTAAACATTAGAATCAGATTTACATCTGACAAAATCATGTGAAAGAAAGTAAGAATCCATATTTGCATACCATGCTCTAGGTTCTTTATTGAGGCCATAGAGAGGCTTCTTCAGTCTGCATACTAAAGATGAGTTATGAATGAACCCCTCCGACTGCTCCATCTAGATATCCTCTGAAAGGTCACAATGAAGAAAATCATTCTTCACATCCATCCAGTGAACTTCCTGTCCTTTGGCTATTGCAATGGATAGATCCAAGTGAATGGATTCCATATTTTCTATAGGAGCAAAGGTATTATCATAATATATCCCATGAATCTAATGAAATCATTTTGCAACTAATATGGCCTTGTACCTTCTCACTTGACCATTTTTTGCTATCTTGATCCTATAGACCCATTTACATATGACAAGTTTCCTCCCTAGTTGAAGTGGAACCAGATCCCAAGTCTCATTCTCTAGGAGAGAGTCATGCTCCTCCTGCATGGTTGCTTCCCATAGTTCATTTTCAACAAACCCAGTCTAGGTATGTGGATTAGAATATTGAACCATATAATAATGCATGGGCATCGCTGGTTCAGAAGCTAAAATTACATGAGAAGGATCCACATCCTGAGATCAATTCCTCCTTGAATCCAATGGATCCCCTACAAGGTTTCCTGCTACTTGAAGTGTGTACTATGCCCACTTGGGAATTTGTTGAAGCTCTGATGCTAGCTCCTGTTGTGGTGGGAAATCCCCCTACCAACTAGAAAATAGGGTTATATTATGCATGCAGATATGACCGAAAGAAACCTACTTTCTACCTTCGTCCCCAGACCTAATCCCCATTTCTTTTCAGTGAATACATGGTTAGACCAACATACCTTGTTACAGATGGTTTATGCTGATACTTCTTCATGCTTGACCACTTTTTGGTAGCTCTCCTCCCAAGGCTAACCTGCATACAAAACAAGCAACAAACTACACATGCATTTTACCTACAGACTAATGAGTTAGAGATTCAAACATATATTTACTAAACTATGAAGAACTCATATAGTGTGACGGGAAAAGTGTTTCTTTATTATTAATTTTAATGAATCAACTTACAATGTCGAGACCGACCATTGCTCCATGAATCCTGATCCTGGGCTCCTCTTCAAATGTCCTCCAACTTCTTTTCTTTGTATCTCTTCTTGCACAAGGATGGCTAAAGGGATGGGACAATGGGAATATGCAATTGGGCAGAGTTTCTTTACTCTTATTTTTCCTCCTCCAAATAGGACCCCTAAACCTTCTTTTATAGGCTAGAAGAAGCTAGGTATTTGGGAGAACCCTCGGCCATGCATGGTCGGAAGGTTCATTTAACTCACCCAAAGTTGTGTGTTTCGTCGGCAACTTTCCTTTTTTCATGCTTTTGTAGGTACACGTGGGTTGTTTTAGGTCAGCTAGTGTGTACACGCGTGCAGTAATGGAGTAGGGTGTGTGAGCCCTTATAAAAGAGGTTTTTTTAAAGAGTTGTTCAACAATGTTTTGGCAAAGAAGGGATTTGAGATGGCTTGATGCCAGGTGAGCATGTATGGTGAAAATTAGGGTTATAACAGATGCCACCTAATGTGTGAGGTTAGAAGAGAATCTGATGGATGAAATACATTACCAATCTTTACTAATGTGCCGAACAAGTGAGCCGAGGGACCAGGAACCTGGAGGCGTCATCTGCAAAATAAAAAAAGTCTTATCGAGGTGGGCATACCCATGCTCAAGATAAAATAGAATCATGGCTACCAATCAAATACACTATAGATCCATGTCAAATAACTATATAAAGTGTAGCTACAAACAATATACACTGGAGCTACATCTCAAAATAAAAAAAGATATACATATAGAGTATCCATCTTCTAGAAGTTGATACAACCTGATGGGTGGAGATGAGATCTTCATAGCTCGAGCAACAACTTCAAAATCTTAAAAACTCAAGGTAGGAGTGTAATATGAGTGTACAACTTCACTACCCAGAGGTCTTCGATGGCTCGTCAGTCATGGACTAGATAATCTTGATGATCAGACAGAAGGCTTCATTGATTTCGAACAAGGACTTGATTGGACATTCAGGATGGTCGGGTATGAGGGAAAGAGACAAATTGCAAAGGGTCTGACTCAGGCTTGGTAGAAACTTCCCTTTGACAACAACACGACAAATGATGAGACTTAGGCAGCATGGCATTAATCATAAGTTCACGAAGCAGGAGGCAATCCAACCTCTCCATATATTTGGAAGAATAACCAAACGAAGGAGGATAGAACTCTATGTAGCAAGAACAACTTCCTAAGGTCATACTACATCCCATAGTTTGATGAACAAACTGACAGATGTGCTTTATCCAAGGGCGACTTATTATGCTACCAATAAAGAAAATACTTTTCCCTTTCTCTTTTTGGGGTATATTTGATTTTTTTGTCTTTTTTTTAATGATTTTGGAAAAACAAATAAAGGAATGTTATGTTACAATGGAGGAACGAGTGTTACAAACATACAAGTTCAAGGCGCAAGGACAAGACTGATGTTCAGAATAATGATACTTGGGAAAAATCCTCCAGTGGCCGAAGGTGTTAAGACGCAGAAGCAAAGTGCTACAAGGTTGGCATATAAGATATGCAAACGCGGTTAACAAAACACACAATGGTAACGTCCTTCAATGTAAGTTTAATGAGCCCAAAGAAGCTAAGATTGGTGGTTTTTCATGTTTATAGAGTCTGAAAAAACATAAAAGGAGACTCCATTGGGGTACCTTTTTCGAAGATAGTCTAGTCGGTTCGAAAAAGGGGTAAACTAGCACCGACAAGACGTCTATTCAAAACCATTTTAATGAGTGTGATAAGGACAAGATCACTCGGCCATTTGTTCATTTTTAAGGAGTCTGAAAAAAGATTAACTATGGACTCCGTCAAGAATATTCTTCTGAACCAGTTTAACGAGTGTGAAAGAATAAGGTCACTCGACGATCTTTTCCATTTTAGGGAGTCTGAAAAGAGATTAACTATGGACTCTGTGGGGGTTCCTTCTTCGTAAGTTTAGTCCCTCGGGCCTAAAAAAGGGATAAAATTATACCTGAGAGTACTATTCTAAAGAACTGAAGTTCCATAGAGTATACCTTTGTTCGTACAGTTAACCGTCCGGACCAAAAAAGGGGTAAATTACCGTCGGATAGATGTGACTTCAAATTTCATTTTAACGAGCATGAAAGGCCACAAGATCGCTCGACAATCTTTTCATGTTTAGAGGGTCTGAAAAGGGCTTAAAAAAAGACCCGTAACAATTACTTTTCTCAGTTAATCTGGACAAGATCGAAAAGAATAAATGCAGTCTTGTTGGATGTTGCTTTTGGATCTCAAAGCGAGCATGAAAAACAACAAAGTTATCTCATGATTGACACTTTGTGGGTCGATGCCGAGTATCTCCTCGGCGGAGAAGTATGTTCCGACGAAAACATAGTCTATGATGCCAGGGGTTCTAGAGATATTTATCGGTATGGTTTCAACGATACTTGCCATATTACCCTCGACATAAATAGAACGAGTAGCCAAAGGATTTATAGGACAAGACCTATCTCCATTCATAGTCAAAGTTAATTCCCCTACTTCGATTATGCTTAACTCATGGAGGAAGTATGATATGTGATGAAGATCATCCCAGGGTTTGTCCGAACTAGTCATTGCTTCAATTGTTGCTTCGTCAGAGAGAAATAATAAGTCTAACGAATTGGTGTTAGTGAGAGAACCTTGAGCCCAAATAGGCTCTAGAAGCGGATCGAACTCTTGTGCAGGAGTTGGTTCTAGGTTGGCTGAAGCTTGTTGGACTAAAGAGTATGCTACTTCAGCTGCTAACAAGGGCATGGACATGCCCAGGTGCCCTGTCCCATCCATCGTGGTCGAAGGGGAAGGAAGTATCAATGGATCGTCGAAGTAAGTCGTGTGGAATGATGAAACTTGAAAAATATCAACCTTATGTTGATTGGATATGAAATTTATATCGCCTTGAGGGGGTGGGTAATCGAAGGTACCCATCAAATATGGGCACAAACCAACCCCTACATTGACTACACCTAGTTGAGGATTATCGACCATCAGGACTGTGGATGCTCCCAATGAAGGGTTAAGTATGGAGAAAGATAATTGATCGATGGTCACTATCTGGCCCTCGTGTGGAAACAACAAGACCCAGAAAACTATGGCAACCATAGCTTGCATGGAATAAGTCCAACTCCTTCTTAAAAAGAGGTTATAGTCAAGGGGAGCATCGACTGCCTCTACCTCGACACACACACAGTCTTCCCTCCTAACTGCATGGGGAAAGAGGGAATAATACCATGTGGTCGGAATGAATGAATATCGAAAGAAGTGAGGAGAGTAGGTGACAAAGATAAAATAGGTTGGCCAACGACCTTCCAACATGCCAATGACATAACGCATGCCGAGGCTCCCTCATCGACCACCGTGAGGAAGATATTTTGAGTAAAAGTTTTTGTGGGATAAGCCACTATTATCTGAAACGCTACATGGTAAGGAAGATGGGGTTTTAGGTCAGTTTCATCTAGGATGATTGTACCTGGATTACATGTCTCAGTAGATCCTAAAGCGGTTAACAAGGCTTTCCTTTGGGAAGGGCAACTTTGGAGGACTTCCAAAGCAAACATTGCACAAGGGGTTTGTGATAAATCTTCTACCACAGAATAGTTATGGGTGGCCCTTGCGTTTGGGTTGTGAGAATCTTTTTTGAATGCACCTTTGGGGATGCGTGTCATTGTTTCACCCAACATCTTCTCAATCTGTAGAGGAAGAGATGGGAGTGCGTCTTCTTTTCCCTTCTCAGAAATGCTTGGTTTACTATAGTCATGCACTCTAGTCGATATAAAAGAATCACCCTTCACCATATATACATTCGCAGATGTGGGGTTGGTTGAAGACAAAGAGGGTCCTTTGCTTCCCCCTTCCATGCTTGCAGAGGCTTAAGTTAGATTTTTCCCATATTGAAAAGGATTGGCTAACACAACAGGTTGTTGTTGTGCCACAAACTTTTGGGTGTCTGCAAGCTGAGGACATAGATGGGTTGGGTGGTCTTCCAGGCACAAGTTGCATGGATAAATCACCTTCTGTTTCTCAGTGCTATCCCCACCATCATTATCGATAGGTTTTTTATCCCCCTTACCCTTCTTTCGTTGTTTTTTCTTTCCTCCAAGATGCTAGGTGGACTTTCGATTAGTTGATTGCACTATGTGTACATATGATGTTTTGCTAGGGGGAGTAGCCAAAGCAGTAGCTTGGCTGGCTGTTGTGTGTTGTATAGAAAATTGTTGCAACTAATTCGTAGTTGCTCAACACGATTTGGTTGTGTTGAACCAACAATACCATCGGCATGTGGTCCATCTCTCTATCTGGTTTTATCAAGTATTGAGCATGGTGCATATGGAAAGATCTCATATAATAAACCAGACTGAGAATAGATTATCTCAAGTTGTTGAGCTCTCATGATGGCATCTTCTTCGGAAAATACTCCCGATGTCGCGATGTATTTGGACAACTATGGGACCAAAGACTTAAGAAACCACTCGAGCAGGAATGCTGGTGGGACACCTTAATTAAACTCTTTTTGCGTCACCATTATCGAATGTGATTAGAGATATGGTCCTCTTTAGTTTGTGAGAAATTGGCCATCAATTCGGTGCCAGCGTCGTATCTCACAGGCAACTAGAAATGGTTTAGGAAATCCATCGCTAGTTCACCGAAGCAAGAGTATCTTGAGCGGTCAAGCTCAATGTACCATTTCATGACACTCCCTATGAGAGTACATTGAAACAATCGCAACTTTACAGAGTTGTCTTTCAATGAGTTAGATGAGCACCAAAGATGGAAGGTAGTCACTTGATCTCCTCGATCTTCGTTAGGCTTGGCTTCAAACTTTGGGATGTCCGAAGGAAACTTCGTCAGCATAGAAGGACAACACGGATTGTGATAGATAGGGTCATTCAACAACCTTGTCAAGTCTGGCAAATGCAAGGTTGCCAGGAAGCGTAGTTTGGGTTGTTGGTGATAACCTAGGAAAAAGAGGCCTGGAGTTTGACTGGCACCAGGTTGCCAGGAAAAGTTTGGTCGCTTTCCTGGGTTCTGGTAAAAACCATGGCCATGGCTAGCATATGGATTTTGCATGTGAGGAGACGTCATAGACAGATTTCCGAGATAGGACATAGATGGTTGGACATGCATTACATTTGAAGGACTTTGGGAAGGATTTCTCCATGTCGGTCCCGTGGGGATAGGCATAGTGTTTTGTCCGGGGTTCCATTGATTATGAAAATAATTAACCCATATCAACATTCCTGATGAGGGAACCGATCCATGCCAAGAATTCCAAGGCACTGCTGCAGAAGAAGTTCCTGGGTGTGCCCCATGTGCATGAATAGTACCCTGCATAGGAATAGGTTGTTCAAAACCAGGATTTCCCCTAGTTGGGAAAGTAGCTGACGAGAAGGCGTTATTACCAAACACATCAAACAAAGAAAACGGTGTTGAACCTACTGGTATATTATGTGAAGGTGGTCCTTGACTTCCCCCTCCAAATAAACTATGGTGTGTAGGTGGCCCGACGGATTGCTGATGTGCACCACCGAGTGAAGGGGGCGAAGGAGGTATATGAACTTCCCCGTAAGGGAAAGTGTTAAAAGGAGAAGGAGTGTCCCCCATGTGTCCTTGCAGAGGGGAGGTAGAGCTCCCTAACCCCAGACCTGAATTCTGTGAAGTGGAGTAGGAAAGTACATGACTTGTACCTGAACTAGGCATCCTGTATGAGAATGGAGGGCCTGTCGTACTTGGTGTGAAAGGGGTTGTGGCCGCCGCTAGAGACGGGATCGGACCACTGTGTGATGTTGTTTCGGTCGAAACCATGGTGGCCTAGACCAGTGATGATGGGTTAGGAGGTGGAAACTCTCCTATGGTGACAACCATAGTGGAAATTGAAGAATTCCCTGAAGGAGTAACAACATTTTCTTCCATTTTTGTTTGCGACACTGTCTGGAACTCGTAAGGATGAATCGGTACGATGGTGGGTGCCGAAAGATCATTCGTGGAGGTTTCAAATAGACCAAAAACTTGCGCTCCAAGGTCTACAATGGTCGATTCCTCTGGATGTTGGTCGGGCGCAATTTCTTGTGACTCGGTCGCTTCAAAAGAATCTTGTTGGTATAGCTTTCACCTTAGTGGTGGCGGGGGTGGCTCCAGTGTAACCAGCGGCAGGCCAAGACGCCTTCGTGACCAGTGGAGCTCATGATCTTCCACTGTGTGAGAATATTAAATACAAACTAGGGTAGTTTAACCGTTCAAAAACAATCATGCACTAAAAAAATCCCTATAAGATAAGACAAGTAAATACTAAATTAATTGGAAGAATAGTTACAACAATGAACACTAGAGAAACTTACCGGTGAAAGTGAAACTCGAACACGGAAGCACCCTCCAAGTATACTATGAAAAACATGGCTCAATGTCTGTCCCTAGAAAAGATAGGCAACTAGGTTGCCAGCGCGTAAACAGTCACCAGGCAAGTACAATCGAAAGTCGGGTAGACCACAATGAGCAGGGTATCGAGCTCAAAACCTATCAAGGGTATCGAAATAAAGTGTTTTGGAAGACAAGTGAGGATCTCGAATGGATTCAAGACCCACGAAGCCCTGTGGCAAATGCAATCGACGGAATCCCAAAACAATCCCTCTATATGTGTTCTCCATTACGATTGGTCCAGCTTTGGAGGGGTTATCTCCGCTACCTTTCCGCATGCAACCTCATGTTTATCCCCTTTGTTAGAGGGGGGTATCAGATAACTTTCATGATATTGGACTTGGACACTCCCTAACTCAGACTCCAATGTTTGATTTTGGTGGCCTTGAAGAGTTTCCTCTCCAACCTAATCCAAGGCCCTAATCCTGAACTAGTTGGTTAACCCTACAAACATAAAAGTCTAATAAATTTTAGATTTAGTGTTAATTTTATGGATTATATTATGTCAAGGGGTATGAACATGAAACTAATGACTTTTGAAAGATGAAAGTAAAAAATGAACAGAAATATGGAAACAAAAATTTCACTTAATGCAAATTTTCAACAACTTTTCAAAATTTTTATTTTTTATTTTTCTAAGATCTTTAGAATCAACAAACTTAAAGAAGGATTTCAATCGACTACGAGCTACTTAAGATATAAGTAAACTATCAAGAAATTAAGAAAACAAAGATTTTTCCCTGGCTACTAATGCAAAATCACACTTTTTCACCAAACAAGAAAATGAAAGAGATTTTTTTATTTTATTTGAATGATGATAAAGAAAAAAGGAAAAATACCAACAAGTAAAAAACCAAGAAAAAAAATTCTGGCCTAATCGCAGATGGAAAAGAATCACTTCAAGAAATCACACAGTAGAAACTTAAAAAATGAATCTCAAACTTGTCTAAAAAGCTTGATGAATTTTTTTTTAATGACAACTTTTGTAAATGAAAAAAGCTAGCTAAGGCTAAGATCAACCCTAAGCTACTGACTGCTAGGACAAAGATTTAGAAACCTAAGAGGTATAAATCTTGTCAAGGGAAAGGATGACTACCTTACCCTAAAAAAAAACTATCTTGCACAAGTACACTACTGAAAATACAACAACAAGCATGTGCACATGAGTTGTGTAGAGCCAGAGGGCGTGTACACGCGTTCTAGCCTTATACAGGCCACATGTATCTCTAAAACTCTGAAACAACTAAAAACAGATAATCCAAACTAGGAAGAGACCACTGATATTGAAAACCGGGATCTCTTGAAGGCTTAAACACTCTTTTTAACAGAAAAAACAAACAGTGTAAGGAAAAATTCGTAAAACAAACCAATCTAAGATGAGACTGCACACAACTAAGACTTAGAAATAATTATAGAAAGCCCCTGAGAATGACTACCTCAAAAATTTTCTGGAATCTACATGCTACTACTACTTCTTCAGCTAGCATTTACACACGGACTGTAAGAGAGTAGGGCACAGGTACACACTTTCAGACCTTATGCAGGCTGCGTGTACCTCTGTGGCTCTCGAAAAAACACAGTCAAGCAAATAACATAGACAACTAGTATGGAAAACTAGACTCTCTGCTAGCTCAGACTTTGCAAAAACTTCAAAAAACAAGCAAGAAACCAGTCTTTTAAAACTACCCAAAAGTACTCCCAGGAACCCTACAGAATTCCCCATTATGGTCGCCAATTCTTTTGTGGTGAGAAATCCCCCTAAAGACTAGCAAATAGGGCTATATTATGCATGCAGATATGACCGAAAGAAACCTACTTTGTACCTTCGTCCCCAAACCTAATCCCCATTTCTTATCAGTGACTACATGGTTAGACCAACATACCCTGTTCCAGATGGTTGATGTCGATCCTTCTTCACTCTTGACTGCTTATTGGCAGCTCAAATCCCAAGGATGACCTGCATACACAACAAGAAACAAACTACACATGCATTTTACCTACAAACTAATGGGTTAGAGATTCAAACATATATATACTGAACTATGAAGAACTAATATAGTGGGACAGGAAAAGTATTTCTTTATTATTAACTTTAATGAATCAACTTACAATGTCAAGACCAGCCACTGCTCCGCGAATCCTGATCCTGGGCTCCTCTTCAAATGTCCTCCAACTTATTTGCTTTGTATCTCTTCTTGAACAAGAATGACTAAAGGGTTGGGACAATGAGAATATGCAATTGGGCAGAGTTTCGTTACTCTTATTTTTCCTCCTCCAAATAGGACCCCTAACCCTTCTTTTATAGGCTATAAGAAGCTAGGTATTTGGGTGAACCCTCAGCCATGCATGGCTGGAAGGTTCAGTTAACTCACCCAAAGCTATGTGTTCCATCGACAAATTTCCTTTTTTCATGCTTTTGTAGGTACACGTGGGCTGTTTTATGTAAGCTAGCGTGTACATGCATGAAGTAATGGAGTAGGGCGCGTGGGCCCTTATAAAAGAGGTTTTTTTTAAGAGTTGTTCAGCAGTGTTTTTGCAAAGAAGGAATCTTAGATGGCATGATGCTAGGTGAGCATGTATGGTGCAAATTAGGGTTATAACAGATGCCCCCTAATGTGTGAGGTCAGAAGAGAATCTGATGGCCAAAATACATTACCAATCTTTACTGATGTGCTGAACAAGTGAGCCCAGGGAACAGGAACCGAGAGGTGCCATCTGCAAAATAACAAATGTCTCACCGAGGCGGGCATACCCATGCTTGGGATAAAATAGAATTATGGCTACCAATCAAAAACACTATAGATCCATGCCAAATAACTATATAAAGTGTAGCCACGAACAATACATAGCGGAGCTACATCTCGAAATCAAAAATATATACATATAGAGTATCCATCTTCTAGAAGTTGATACGGCCTAACGGTTGGAGATGATATCTTCAGAGCTCGAGAAACAATTTAAAAATTTTCAAAATTCAAGGTAGGAGTGTAATATGAGTGTACGACTTCACTACCTAGAGGTCTTCGACGACTCGTCAATCATGGACTAGATAATCTTGATGATCATACTAAAGGCTTCATTGATTTCGAACAAGGACTTGATTGGACATTCAGGATGGCTGGGTATGTGGGCAAGAGACAAATTGCAAAGGGGCGGACTCAGGCTTGGTAGAAACTTCCCTTGGACAACAGCATGACAAATGATGAGACTTAGGCAACATGGCATTAATCATAAATTCACGAAGCAGAAGGCAACGCAAACTCTCCATATGTTTGGAAGAATAACCAAACGGAGGAGGACACAACTCTATGTAGCAAGAAAAACTTCCTAAGGTCATACTACATCCCATAGTTTGACGAACAAACTGATAGATGTTCTTTATCCAAGGATGTCTCATTGTGCTGTCAATAAAGAAAATACTTTTCCCTTCCTCTTTTTGGGGTATATTTGATTTTTTTGTCTTTTTTTTAATGATTTTGGAAAAAAGAATAAAGGAATATTACATTACAATGGAGGAACGAGTGTTACAAACATACAAGATCAAGGCACAAGGACAAGACTAATGTTCAGAATAATGATACTTGGGAAAAAATCTCCAGGGGACAAGGGTGTTAAGACGCAGAAGCAAAGTGCTACAAGGCAGGCGTATAAGGCATGCAAACGCGGTTAACAAAACACACAATGGTAACGTCCTTTGATGTAAGTTTAACGAGCCCAGAGAAGGTAAGATTGGTGGTTTTCCATGTTTAGAGAGTCTGAAAAAACATAAAAGGAGACTCCATTGGGGTACCGTGTTCGAAGATACTCTCATCAGTTCGAAAAAGGGGTAAACTACCACCGACAAGATGTCTATTCAAAACCATTTTAACGAGTGTGATAAGGAAAATATCACTCGGCCATTTTATCATTTTTAAGGAGTCTGAAAAAAGATTAACTATGGACTCCATCAAGAACATTCTTCTGGACCAGTTTAACGAGTGTGAAAGAATAAGGTCATTCAACGATCTTTTCCATTTTAAGGAGTCTAAAAAGAGCTTAACTATGGGCTCCGTGAGGGTTACTTCTTCGTAAGTTTAGTCCCTCAGGACCGAAAAATGGATAACATTATACCCAAGAGTACTCTTCTAAAGAAATGAAGTTCCATAGAGTATACCTTTGTTCATACAGTTGACCGTCCGGACCGAAAAAGGGGTAGAATACTGCCATATAGATGTGACTTCAAATTTCAGTTTAATGGGCATGAAAAGCCACAAGATCACTTGGAAATCTTTTCATTTTTAGAGGGTCTGAAAAGGGATTAAAAGAAGACCCGTCACGGTTAATTTTCTCAGTTAATCCAGACAAGATCGAAAAACATAAATGCAATCTCGTCAGATGTTGCTTTCGGATCTCAAAGGGATCTTGAAAAACAACAAAGTTAGCTCATGATTGAAACTTTGTGGGTTGATGTCGGGTATCTCCTCGGGGGAGCAGTATTTTCCGACAAAAACATAGTCTACGATGCTAGGGGTTCTGGAGAAATTTATCGGTATGGTTTCAACGATACTTGTCATATTACCCTCGACATAAATAGAACGAGTAGCCAAAGTATTGATAGGACAAGACCTATCTCCAGTCATAGTCAAAGTGAATTCCCCTGCTTCGATTCTGCTTAACTCTGGGAGGAAGTATGATCTGTGATGAAGATCATCCCAGGGTTTGTCCGGACTAGTCATTGCTTCAATTACTACCTCATCAAAGGGAAAGACTAAGTATAACGAATCAGTGTTAGTGAGAGAACCTTGAGCCCAAATAGGCCCTAGAAGCAGATCGAACTCTTGTGTAGGAGTTGGATATGGGTTGGCTGAAGATTGTTGGACTAAAGAGTATACTACTTCAACTGCGAACAAGGGAATGGACATGAGCAGGTGCCCTGCCCCATCCATCATGGTTTATGGGGAAGGAATTATCTATGGATCATCGAAGTAAGTATTGCGGAATGACGAATCATGAAAAATATCAACCTTATGGTGATTGGATATGAACTTGATACCACCTTGAGGGGGCGGGTAATTGAAGGTACCCATCAAAGATGGGCATAAACCATCACCTACGTTGACTACACCTGGTTGAGGATTATCGACCATCGAGACCGTGGATGCCCCAAATGAAGGGTCAGGTCTGGAGAAAGACAATTGATCGATGATCACTATCAAACCCTCGTGTGGAAACAACAAGACCCAAAAAACTGTAGCAACCACAGCTTGCATGGAATAAGTCCAACTCCTTCCTAACAAGAGGTTATAGTCAAGGGGAGCATTGAATACCTCTACCTCAACACACATGGTCTTCCCTCCTAATTGCACGGGGAAAGAGGGAATAATACCATGTGGTTGGAATGAATGACCGTCGAAAGCAGTGAGGGGATTAGGTGATGGAGACAAAATGGGTTGGCCAACGACCCTCCAACATGCCAATGACATAACTCATGTCGAGGCTCCCTCATCGACCACCATGTGGAAGATATTCCCAGTAAAAGTTTTCATGGGATAAGACACTACTATCTGAAGCACTACGTGGTAAGGCAGACGAGGTTTCAGGTCAGTTGTATCTAGAATGACTGTACTTGAATTACAAGTCTTGGTAGATCCTAAAGCAGTTAATAAGGATTTCCTCTGGGAAGGGAAAGTTTGGAGGACTTCCAAAGCAGACATTGCACAAGGGATTTGTGATAAATATTCCACCATAGAATAGTTCTGGGTGGCCCTTGCATTTGGGTTGTGAGAATCTTTTCTGAACTCACTTTTGGGGATGTGTGTCATTGTTTCACCCAACGTCTTCTCAATCTGTAGAGGAAGAGATGGGAGTTCACCTTCTTTGCCCCTCTCAGAAGTGCTTGGTTTACTATATTCATGCGCTCTAGTCGATATAAAAGCATCACCCTTCACCATATATACATTCACAGATGTGGGGTTGGTTGAAGACAGAGAGGGTCCTTGGCTTCCCCCTTCCGTGCTTGCAGAGGCTTGAGTTAGATTTTTCCCATGTTGAAAAGGATTGGTTAACACAGCAGGCTATTGCTGTGCCAAAAACTTTTGGGCATCTGCAAGCCAAGGACATAGATGGGTTGGGTGGTCCTCCATGCACAAGTTGCATGGATACCTCTCCTTCCATTTTTCAATGTTGTCCCCATCAGCATTATTGGTAGGTTTTTTATCCCCCTTACCCTTCTTTCGTTGTTTTTTCTTTCCTTCAGGTTTATGGGTGGCCTTTGGATTAGTCGATTGCACTGTGTGTACATATGAGGTTATGGTAGGAGGAGCAACCAAAGAAGCAAATTGGTTGGTCGTTGTGTGTTGTATAGACAATTGTTGCAACTAATTTGTTAGTTTCTCATTGGGCTTTGTTTGTGCTGAACCAACAATACCATCGGCATGTGGTCCAGCTCTCTGTCCGGTTTTATCAAGTATTGAGCGTGGTGCATCTGGAATAATCTCGTATAATAAACCAGATTGAGAATAGATTAGCTCAAGTTGTTGATCTCTCATGATGGCATCTTCTTCGAAAAACACTCTTGATGTCACGACGTCTTTGGACAACTGTGGGACCAAAGACTTAAGAAAATACTCAAGCAAGGATGTTGGTGGGACTGGTACCTTAATTAAACTCTTTCTACGTCACCATTCTTGAATGTGATCAGAGATATGGTCCACTTTGGTTTGTGAGAAATTGGCCAGCAATTCGGTGCCAGCGTCGTATCTCACAGGAAACTGGAAATGATTTAGGAAAGCCATTGCTAGTTCACCGAAGGAAGAGTATCTTGATCGGTCGAGCTCAATGTACCATTTCGTGACACTCCCTATGAGAGTACATTGAAACAATCGCAATCCGAGTTATATGAGCACCAAAAATCGAAGGTAGTCACATAATCTCCTGGATCTTCATTAGGATTGGCTTTGAACTTTGGGATGTCTGAAGGAAACTTCGTCGGCATAGAAGGCCAACATGGATCGTGACAGATAGGGTCATTCAACAACCTTGTCAACTCTAGAAAATGCAAGGTTGCTAGGAAGGGTAGTTTGGATTGTTGGTGATAACTTGGGAAAAATAGGCCTGGAGTTTGACTAGCACCAGGTTGCAAGGAAATGTTTGGCTACTGGCCTGGGTTCTAGTAAAAACCATGGCCATGGCCAGCATATGGATTTTGCATGTGAGGAGACATCATCGGTGTATTTTCGAGATAGAACATAGATGGTTGGGCATGCATTACATTCGAAGGATTGTGGGAAGGATTGCTCCATGTCGGTACCGTGGGGATAGTCATAGTGATTTGTCTGGGGTTCCATTGATTATGAAAAGAATTACCCCAGATCGACGTTCCTGATGAGGGAACTGATCCTTGCCAAGAATTCCAAGGCCCTGCTATGGAAGAAGTTCATGGGTGTGCCCCCTGTGTAGGAATAGTACCTTGCATAGGAATAGGTTGTCCGAAACCAAGGTTGCCCCTAGTTGGGAAAGTAGCTGACAAGAAGGTGTTGATACCAAACGCATCGAACAAAGAAAACGGTGTCGAACCTATTGGCATATTATGTGAAGGTGGTACTTGACTCCCTGCTCCAAATAAACTATGGTGTGTAGGTGGCCCGAAGGATTGTTGATGCGTGCCACCGAGTAAAGGGGACGAAGGAGGTATATGACCTCCCCCGTAAGGGAAAGTGTTAAAAGGAGCAAGAGTTTCCCCCATGTGTCCTTGCATAGGAGCAATAGAGCTCCCTGCCCCCCAAACCTGAAGTCTGTGAATTGGAGTAGTAAAGTATAGAACTTGTACATGAACTAGGCATCCCGTATGAGAATGGAGGGCCTGTCGCACTTGGTGTGAAAGGGGTTGTGGCCACTACCAGAGACGGGATCGGACCATTGTGCGATGTAGTTATGGTCGATACCATGGTGGCCCAAACCGGTGACAATGGGTTAGGAGGTGGAAACTCTCCTGTGGTGACAACCATAGTGGAAATTGAAGAATTCCCTAAAGGAGTAACAACATTTGTTTCCATTGCTGTTTGCGACACTGACTGACACTCATAAGGATGAATTGGTATGATAGTGGGTGCTGAAAGATCAGTGGTGCAGGTTTCAACCAGACCAAAATCTTGTGCTCCAAGGTCTACAATGGTCAATTCCTCTAGATGTTTGTTGGGCACAATTTCTTGTGACCTGATCGCTTCAAAAGACCCTTGTTGGTCTAGCTTTGACCTTAGTGGTGGCGGGGGTGGATCCAATGTAACCGATGGTAGGGCAAGAAGCCTTCGTGACTGGCAGAGACCATGATCTTCCACTGTGTGAGAAGATCAAAGACACACAAGGGTAGTCTAACCGTTCAAAAACAATCACGCACTAACAAATTCTCTATAAGATAAGACAGACAAACACTAAATTAATTGGAAGAACAGTTACAACAACCAACACTAGAGCAAATTACTGGTGCAAGTGAAAATCTAACATGGAAGCACCCTCTGGGTATAATTTGCAAAGAGTGGCCCGATTCCTATCTTAGGTACTATGGTATACCCCTGCAGTCACCTATGTATGTCCCTAGAAAAGATAGGCAACTAGGTTGCCGACGCGTAAACAGTCACCAAGAGGGTACAGTCGAAAGTCGGGTAGACCACAATGAGCAGGGTATCGAGCCCGAAACATATCAAGGGTATCGAAAGCAAGTGGTCTAGAAGACAACTCAGGATCTCGAACAGATTCGAGACCCACGAAGCCCTGTGGAAAATGCAATCGACGGAATCCCAAAACAAGCCCTCTATATGTGTTCTCCACTACGATTGGTCTAGCTTTGGAGGGGTTATCTTCGCTACCTTTCAGCACGCGACCTCATGTTTATCCCCTGTGTTAGAGGGGGGTCTCGGATAACTTTCACGATACTAGACTTGGACACTCCCTAACTCAGACTCCAATGTTTTATTTTGATGGCCTTGAAGAGTTTCCTCTCCAACCTAATCCAAGGCCCTAATCCTGAACTAGTTGGTTAACCCTACAAACATAAAAGTCTAATAAATTTTAGATTTAGTGTTAATTTTATGGCTTATATTATGTCAAGGCGTATGAACTTGAAACTAATGATGTTTTAAAGATGAAAGTAAAAAATGAACAGAAAGCTGGAAACAAAAATTTCACTTAACGCAAATTTTCAACAACTTTTCAATTTTTATTTTTATTTATTTTTCTAAGATATTTGGAATCAACAAACTTAAAGAAGGATTTCACTCGACTATGAGCTACTTACGATCTATGTAAACTATCAAGAACTTAAGAAAACAAATATTTTTCCCTGGCTACTAATGCAAAATCACACTTTTCCACCAAACAAGAAAATGAAAGAGATTTTTTTTTATTTATTTAAATGCTGATAAAGCAAAAAGGAAAAATACCAATAAGTAAAAAACCAAGAAAAACAATTCTGGCCTAATCGTAGATCACAAAGAATCAATTCAAGAAATCACACACTAGCAACTTAAAAAATGACTCTCACACTTGTCTAAAAACCCTAAATAATTTTTTTTTAATGACAACTTTTTTAAATGAAAAAGGCAAGTTAAGGCTAAGATCAACCCTAAGATACTGACTACTAGGACAGAGATTTAGAAACCTAAGAGGTATAACTCTTGTCAAGGGAAAGGATGATTGCCTTACCCTCAACAAAAATTGTCCTGCACAAGAACAATACTGAAAATCCAACATCAACCGTGTGCATGCAAGCTGTGTAGAGCCAGAGGGCATGTACATGCGTGTTGGCCTTATACAGGCCGCGTGTATCTCTAAGACTCTAAAACAAATAAAAACATACAATCCAAACAAGGAAGAGACCACTGATATTGAAAACTAGGATCTCTTGAAGGCTTAAACACACTTTTTAACAGAAAAAGCAAACAGTGTAAGGAAAAAATTGTAAAACAAACCAATCTGAGACGAGATTGCACACAACGAAGACTTAGAAAGAATTCTAGAAAACCCCTAAGAATGATTGATTCTAACAGGGAAGAGGATGACTGCCTCAAAAATTTTCTAGAATCTACACACTACTGCTACTTCTACAGCCAATGTTTACATGCAGACTGTAAGAGAGTAGGGTGTGGGTACACGCGTTCAGACCTTATGCAGGCTGCATGTACCTCTATGGATCTCGAAAAAAAAACAGTCAAAGAAAATAATAGAAATAGCTGGTATGGAAAACCAGACTCTCTGCTAGCTCAGACTTTGCAGAAACTTCAAAAACCAGGCAAGAAACTAGTCTTTTAAAACTACCCAAAAGTACTCCCAGGAACCCTAGAGACTTCCCCAGTATGGTCACCAACTCTGTTGTGGTGGGAAATCCCCCTATGGACTAGCAAATAGGGTTATATTATGCATGCAAATATGACCAAAAAAACCTACTTTCTACCTTTTTCCTTAGACCTAATCCCCATTTCTTTTTAGTGAATACATGGTTAGACCAACATACCTTATTCCGTATGGTTGATTTCGATCCTTCTTCATGCTTGACCGCTTGTTGGCAGCTCTCCTCCCAAGGCTGACCTACATACAAAACAAGCAACAAACTACACATGCATTTTACCTACATACTAATGGGTTAGAGATTCAAACATATATTTATTGAACTATGAAGAACTCATATAGTGGGATGGAAAAAGTATTTCTTTATTATTAACTTTAATGAATCAACTTACAATGTCGAGACCGACCAGTGCTTCGTGAATCCTGATCTTGGGTTCCTCTTCAAATTTCCTCCAACTTATTTGCTTTGTATCTCTTCTTTCACAAGGATGGCTAAAGGGTTGGGACAATGGGAATATGCAATTGGGCAGAGTTTATTTACTCTTATTTTTGCTCCTCCAAATAGGACCCCTAACCCTTATTTTATAGTCTAGAAGAAGATAGGTATTTGGGCGAACCCTTGGCCATGAATGGCCGGAAGGTTCAGTTAACTCACCCAAAGCTATGTGTTCCGTCAGCAACTTTCCTTTTTTTGTGCTTTTGTAGGTACACGCAGACTGTTTTAGGTTAGCTAGCGTGTACATGCGCGCAATAATGGAGTAGGGTGTGTGGGCCCTTATAAAAGAGGTTTTTTTAAAGAGTTGTTTAGCAATGCTTTGGAAAAGAAGGGATCTGATATGGCCTGATGCCAGGTGAGCATGTATGGTGCAAATTAGGGTTATAACAACTCCTCATTTGGTTGTACTACCTGCTCATATGAATGTACATAATCCTCTGAATTTGTGTCTGAATATGTAGCATTTGAGTGTGTGGAATCATCATCTCTGATGTCTGGAAATGATGGAAGCACACGAGTCTCTTCATGTTGCACTAGAGGTGTATGCAAAGGACTCTCCTCAAACTGAACAATTCACTCAATGATGAGTCAGTCTGTAATATTCTAGATATAAAGAGTATGCAGAACATAAATAAAATGCTAGAAATGGAAGATGAACAACAATATAACCAGAACAACACCACAATAATACCAAAATAATACTAGAATAACACTAGAAAGAACACTTTGATTACTGTGAGCAATGTTCACTTGCCTCTCCGAGGGGGAAACCTCTGGTAGAGAAGAGATCTATTACAATAATATCCAAGACAAAAGTTCTCATACCCTCAACTCCTATTTATACTAAATATGTCTATCAAAAGAACCATCTAGAGGAAGATCGTTCTAGAAGCAAAAGCTTCTATCAGGTATTCTTACATTCAACTTATTCTTCCTTATTGTTAGGCCTTATTAATAATGACCTTTATTACATGAGAATATATTATTCTTCCTAATTGAGGGGTTAGGTCCCTAACATGTCCTCCCGCTTAAAAACAACCTTGTCCTCAAGGCTTGAGATGTGGAAATTGTTGTAGAATGGTATTTGGTTACCAAGTGGCATATGCTGGGGTTGTATCTTTCCACTGAACTAACACTTCCTTGATGGTTCGATGATGCATGTGACACTGACGCTGGTACATAATTTCTTGTGCTTGTATCCAAATGGAGCCTTCTTCGTCCAACTCAGAAAGGTTGGTTTGTGTTTGGCACTTAGTTCCAATCACCTTCTTTAAGTAGGAAATATGAAAAAAAGGATGTATCTTTGAATGGCTGGACAAAGATAACTAATAGGCCACCTATCCCACATGCTTGAGAACAATATAAGGATGATAAAATTTGGGCGCCAATTTCTGGCAATGGTCAGCCTTGAGGGAATTTTGCTTGTAAGTTTGCAGTCGAAGAAACACCCGACCCCCTTCTGCAAATTGACATTCAGAGTGACCTTGATATTCTTGTTTCTTCATGCAATTATGTTCCATGACCAAATTCATTTTGAGGGTACGAAGAATAGCTTCTTGAACTGTAAGCATTTGATCAACCACCTAGACCTTCGAGACACCTGACAAATATGAGAGAATTGAAGGTGGATTTTTTCCATATACTGCTTCAAAAGGAGTCATGTGGGTAGTTGTATGGTATTAAGTGTTGTACCACCATTCAACTAGTGGTAACCATTGAGCCACTGATTTTTATTTTCCGAGGCAAAACACCTCAAATATGTTTCCAAACACATGTTGACAAATTTAGTTTGGCCATCAGTCTGGGGATGATAAGTTGTGCTGAGATGTAATTGGGTGCCTTGTAGATTGAACAGTTCTTGCCAAAAATTGTTGGTGAAAGTTAGGTCGCGATCATAAACAATAGAATGCGCCATGCCATGAATCTTGAAGATCTGATCCATGAAAAGTTGAGCCATAGTGGATGTTGTAAATGGGTGTTGAAGAGAACAGAAATGAGCATACTTGGAAAAACGATCAACTACCACCATGATGAGAGATTTATTTCCTGATTTAGGTAAGCCTACAATAAATCCATAGAGATATCTCACCAAATAGCAGGTGGAATCGAAAGCGGTTTTAGTGTGCCATGAGATTTGAATGGTTCTCCCTTGTTGCATTGACACACATCACATTCAACCACAAAATTATGAACGTCGTGTTTCATGCCATCCCCCAAAAAAGAATGTTTTAACTTGTCATAGGTTTTGGTAAACTCAGAGTGCCCAGCTGTGGGTCTAGCATGAAGCTCAGAAAGTACCAAGGATTTAAGTTTTGACTATTTACTTAAATACAAATGGAATTTGTATCGCAGATCATCATGGAGCCAAGAGTACCCTGGGGAAAATGGAGAATTGGACAACAATTGTTGTATCAAATGGGAACTTTTGGGATCATGTAGCCATTCCTTGAGAATGACTTGGAGCCAATCTAGTACAATGAAGGACAGAGAAAAAAGAGACCCTTCATCTTCATATTTTTGGGAAAGTGCATCCGCAACCAAATTTTCTTTGCCTTTCTTGTAAATGATCTCATAATCATATCCAAAGAGTTTAGTCACCCATTTTTGTTGCTCTGGGGAGGAAATGCTTTATTCTAGAAAATACTTGAGGCTTTGATTATCTGTCTTATTTTGGAAGTATTTCCCCAATAGATAAGGGTGCCAAAGATCAACAACATGGAGAATAGCCAACATTTCCTTTTCATGGATTGATTTTCCAAAATTTCATTCAGACAGTTGTTTGTTGGTAAAGAAAAAAGGCCGAACCTCTTGCATAAGGACAACGCCAATTCCTTTCCTTGAAGCATCACATTCTAGGACAAAGGTATTTGTGAAATCAGGAAGGGCCAGGACTGGAGTGGTGTACATGGCCATCTTCAATGTTTGAAAATCCTAAGCAGTTGTTGGAATCCAAGTGAAAGAATTATTTTTAAGGAGCGCAGTGAGAGGTGCCGCAATCTTTCCATAATTCTTAACAAACTTGCGATAATAACCTGTTAATCCCGAAAATTGACACAATATTTTGAGAGTCTTTGGGTGAGGCCAGTCTTGCATAGCTTCAATCTTTTTAGGATCCACCCTAACGTCGGCATTTCCAGCAAGATGGATGAAGTACTCGACTTTAGGGGCGCCAAAATCACATTTAGATTGTTTCAGGAAAAGTTGGTGCTAAGAGAGTAGATGGAGAACTCGATCCACATGAGCAATATGGTTTGTCTAGGTTTTTCTATAGATGAGGATATCAACAAAGAAAACTAAGACAAAATGATAGAGAAACAGACAGAAGACATGATTCATGAGGCTTTGGAAAGTGGAGGGAGCTTTACACAAGCCAAAGGGAATGAAAAAAAACTTATAGTGGCCCTCATGAGTTCGAAAGGAAGTCTTAGGAATGTTTGCCTCTTTCATATGGATCTAGTGGTAGACAGAACGAAGATCAAGTTTAGTAAAGAACCAGGCATGACTCAATTCATCCAAGAGGTCATCAATGACAGGAATGGGAAATTTGTCTTTAATTGTGAGTTTTTTGAGGGCACGGAAGTCGGGACACATGCGCCAAGACCCTTATTTCTTAAGGGGCATGACCACCGAAGAAGAGTAGGGGCTCGTGCTAGAGCGGATAACACATGCGTTAAATAGTTCTTGAACCATTTTCTCAATTTCATTTTATTGGGAAAAGGGGTGATGATCGGAACATATATTGGGAGGAATGATTCCTAGGACTAGGGGAATGGAATGATCATGAACACCATGGGAAGGAAGGTGTCCTTGGGGATTGGAAAAAACCACTTGATATTTAGAGAGGATGGATTGGAGGTCATGCGGAAAAGAGGGTGTCTCAGTTGCATGTATGGCATGGAGTTGGGTAATAACTCCATAATGACCTTTTTTGAGCAAATTTTCCATGAGATAGGAACTAATGATCTCAGGGAAACCAACGATGATGCCTTGGAACTTATATTATTGGCCCTCCTAGTCGAATTGCATGGTTAATTCCTTAAAATCCATGAGAATGGGACCTAAAGTCCTTAGTCAGTCAGCACCAAACATAATGTCACAACCATCCATGTCGATAGAAAACATATGATATTTTAGGTGGCAGTCACCAATTTGGAGAAGAACATTTTAACAATGTCCTCCACATTTCATGGAGCCACCATTGGCAATAATGATTTGGAAATTATTGACTGCATGGATATAGAAATTAGTCTCTTGGGAAATGTGGCGATAAATAAAATTATGGGTGGTTCCACTATCAACAAGAATGATGACCCTCCTATGCTTGTTGTAGCCAATTAGCTTGAGGGTTTGAGAAGTAGAGAAGCCAGCGAGAGCATTTAGGGAAATGACCGGTTCGACTTCGGGAGGGTCTGAGTGAGGGGTTATTTCAGTGGGTTCAAGTGACATAAACACAAGGGGAGATTCAACATCCTATTCTGAAACATCCTCTGAGGTGGCCATATAAAGATTTTGTTCCTTACACTTGTGTCCCGAAAAATATTTGTCATCACAATTATAACAATGGCCTTTGATTTGGTGTTCAACCATTTAATCCCTAGTCATTTTTTGGATCTTTAGTGGAGTAGAAGGAGGAGTGGGATTGATTGGTTTAGTGCGAGAAATAAAGGAGGGTTTCTGGTTTTGAGAAGAGACAACCTTCTATGCTTCCTTAGCTCTTTTAGTAACCTCCACCCAAATCTAAGGCCGATCCATGAGGATATAGGCACGAATCTCATCCTTGAGGCCACTGATAAAACATTCTTAGAAAAAAGCATCAGACATGCCCTTTGTACGAAAATCCAGTCGCTCAAAAGAAGCTATAAAGTATTCCAATGTGCTAGATTGTTTCAACTTTTTCAAACAAACTAAATGGTTGGTGTCAGTGTCAAAGCATTCATAAAGCTCTGCCACAAAGTGTGACCAAGAAATATACTCTTGATGGGAAATTTTTCTCCATTTCCACCATTGCCAATGTTCTTTATCTAGATGGAGAACACCATACCAAAGTTTGGTCAAGTCATCTGTAATGTCGTACAAAGAGAAATAATGTTCCATTTGAGTTAGCCAACGAGTGGGATCCGAGCCATAAAATTTGGTCACATCCACACACGGAAAGCGTAGGTCACATTGAAAGTGATGGGGCTGAAAATTATGGGAATGAGAGGAATTTTCAACTTCGGTATGCAAAGGTGGGTTAGATAAAGGGGGATCTGCATGGATATGCATCTTGGTGCAGATAATCGAAGCGACAGATTCAAGATGGGTAGTCATGTGTTGTTTGAGGTCTTCTCTGAGTTCCTCGATTGAAGCGGTGATGGAGGAATGCATTTTCTTATTGATGGTGGAAATATTGACACTGAGCTATCTCACTTCTTGTTGGGTCTCTGTGAAATTATATTACAAGGTATTGAAGCGAGCTTCCAAGTCTTGGCTACAGGTATAGGCCACGATGATGAGGGAACTAAAAAGGGGTGGGTGGGGTCCAAAAATTGGCTGAAAAATGATAGGTATGACTGTGATAAGGGTGAAGAGACAAATGTAATGGAATAGATCTCAATTAATGGTGCAACAAAATCCATACTTTTTTTTTTTTACAGTTGCGGAGTTATACTCTGATCAGAAGAATATTGTGGTGATCATATTCCCAAATGCTTAAACAGGAAGAAATGTGTAGTGATTTGGAAAATCGAACACAATTGCACAACAATAGATCTTGTCTATTTTATTTTTTGTTTCCGTCCCCAAGGGTTAGGTATTCAAGGGTTCTATAGACAAGGCTTTTCCTTGTGCTATAACTCTTTGATATACGTGTCAATTCCAACAATAGTACTCGACCCAATATCTTAGGGCACCAACTAAGGAGGCTAGACCATGCCCTTAGTCATACTACCCGACTAACTAGGTACTAGAGAGTATCTTCCCCATTGTTGTTCTAGGTGGCACTATAGTAGTCAGGTGGCCAATCGGTTTATCTAAAGAGGGTTTCAGGAAATCTAGGCCGATCGGTATACAGGTGTTGTATGATGTGCTATCACTTTAAGGGGTACAACAAGGGTTACACGGGTGGCCAACATATGTGCGCTTAAGTACCACTTGTATTTCCTGAGTGTATGAATTCCCAACCGTGGGTTTATGTTCATAACGATAGATCTTTGTAGCTTAAAGACATCGGAATACTTCTCTACCCTGAAAAAAAATTAACCCACATAATTTTGCCAAGGAAAGTGCTATGATACCACTTGTAATATTCTAGATATAAAAAGTATGCAGAACACAAATAAAATGCTAGAAATGGCATATGAACAACAATATAACCAGAACAACACCAAAATAATACCAAAATGATACCAGAATAACACCATAAAGAGCACTTTGATTACTGAGAGCAATGTTCACTTGCCTCTTCAAGGGGGAAACCTTTGGTAGAGCATAGCTCTATTACAATAATATCCAAAACAAAAGTTTTCATACCCTCGACTCCTATTTATACTAAATATGTATATGAAAAGAACCATGTAGAGGAATATCCTTCTAGAAGCGGAAGCTTCTATTAGGTCTTCTTACATTTGACTTATTCTTCCTTATTTCTAGGCCTTATTAATATTGACCTTTATTACATCATAATATATTATTCTACCTAAGTGAGGGCTTAGGTCCCTAACACGATCTGTAGAGGGATCAATCAATATGTACCCCTTCACATCATATGGATATCCCACAAAGATGCATGGTGTTCTATGTGGATATAAGGCTTTCCTCTTTTCAGAAGGAATATGGGCCCATGCTCTATATCCAAAGATGCGGAAGTGTGTGACATCTCGTTTGTCACCTGTCCAAGTCTTAAAAGGTGTCCTATCCTCAACAGATCACATTTTTATGCTTCCATTTTTCTCTATAAACTACACTTTTGCCTCTATATCCATCCATTTTCCCTTCATTTCATTCCATATTTTCCATAAAACAGCTTATTCAAGGTATATTTATCATTCTTTAGTTTAAGAATTGAGTTTTCTAAATTTTGGCATTAAAATTGAAAATTTATCATAAATTATAGGATTTGACTAAATCCCATAATTTCTCCTAGGTTCGTGTACTTGCAGGACACCTGGGAGAAATCTAAGACTTGGGTCATGATCCCTGATGTAAAAGGATGGATAATGAGCTATCATCTTTGATATCTGATCCTTCCAGATGTCCGGTCAACACTGGTCAAACAGGGCTACTTCAGCAGAAAATACCATGTTTTAGCCTTAAATCATGCACAGTTTTGGATTTTCATGGGATTTGGCCATATATTATGGATATGAAGGAGGAATTCGACCTTCCTAGAATATATTATGGAACTTATCATGATATTTAAGATATTTATTAGCATTTTAAGTTTTAAAACTCTTGTATAAATACTCTAAAACATAGACTAGTATGACAACCTTGAAAGTGAATGAAGAAACTTTGGAATTTTCAATCTTGAGATCAGTTCTTCATTTTGTTCCTGATAATGCCTATGATATAATGATGTGAATGTTGTTGGAGCTCTTTCTTAACTGATACAACTCAAGTATACAAGTGAAGCATTGGAGGGCCCCCTTTGCCAAACTAGTACACTCTTTCTTTATGTTCTTTTCAAGTAATCTTTGATACATGTTTTAGATTAGATCTTGTTGTAGATGAGTTTTATATATATCTTTTTGTAGTTATATGAATTTCATAGCTAAGTCAAATGCTTAATGTTTCAAATCCTTACTCATATTGTGAATGATTTCTTGAATAAGAATTCAATGTGTGGTTTTCCTTCAAGCATTAAGATAATCATGAATGATTTTTGAGTTATTTACGCTTTCAGTACTTCTGATTTAAATTGATGATAGTTGCTAATGAATGAAAGAAGACAATGAATGCATCTCTTGAATAAGAGTTTTTTCCTTCTAGCATTTTGATAAGTCTTAGAACTAGTTCAAACATCTCTTGAATGCTTACTGTTGATACTCTTTAGGAAAACAATTGTTGATTACTATTATGAGATCTATGGATAGGACTTCTGAACAGAAGCTTAGCATCTCTTCCATATTCAACCCTTAGAATAGGTTTTGGTTTATTCCCATTAAAGAATAGAAATTATCTCTAAATCCATATATTTTGGATGTGCCTCTATGTCTTACAAACACTGGATTGACAATCATTTTCACTCTAATTTACATCAATAGATTGGAGCCTAACATTTTGGCACCATTGCCGGGGAGGCACATTTAGAGATAGGATTAAAAAAAAACATATATACATCAAATAAAAAACACAGCATAGAATTAATTTTAAGTTATGTTTCTTTCTCTAAACTTAGGGATGATAAAGGAAGATTTTTAAAACAAAACCCCCCCAAAACTAATCAACCATATATAGGAGCAGGAACATATACAACTGAAAAACATGAATCTACTACACCAACTGCTGGAAAAATCACTTTGGAAGAATTAGAAGAAAAACAACATTCAGGACAAAGGTTAACTCTCATAGAAAGACAAGTTCTATTGGCTCATGAAGTAAAGAAGAAACAAATACAATCAGAATTATCTTCTATAGGAAAGAAAAAAGAAAAGCAAACTATTTTTGAACAAATAGGACAACCTCTTTTTCCAACAGAAATATCTGTCTGTACAACAAAAAACTTCTTTGCAATGTCAGAAGTTGATAGACAAGAAAGGGAGAGAATGGAAAGGGAATTAGAAAGGAAAACAAATGAAGAAAGAGGAAGGAAAGAACGAGAGGATAGAGAATCACATCGAGAAGAGACACGAGGAGGAGGAAATGATGAAGAGGAGGAAGAAGAACATACTACATTTGCATTTCCTATAGTTGATACACCAACTCTTTTAGGAGATGACATAAAAATGAAGAATATTCCTCCCTCTGTTCTTCCAAATTTCTTTGGCTTGTCTACTGAAGATCCTGATGCTTTCATGTTTGAATTTGACATCGTTTATCAAACATATGGATATACCAATGATGCTCATAAACTTCGTTTATTTCCTGCAACTTTGAAAGGATATGCATTCAAATGGTTCATGGGGTTGGGAGAAGCAACCATAGTATACTGGGATGACATGACAAAGAAATTTCTTGCTAAATATTATCCCTATTGTAAGTCCAAAGACTCTAAAGAAGATATCTTTAAAATGTCTCAAAGTGAAGATGAAAGCTTAGAAGAATATCTAGAAAAATTTCTCTATAATATGCACAAATCTAAGCAATCTAATCTTCCTTTAGATGTCATTCGTACTATCTTTTTGAAGGGAATTTCAGGTGAAAATTTGGATGCTCTTAACTTAATGGGGGAAGGGGATATTTCTCACCTTCCTTTCCCAAAAATTGTTGAATTATGTAAGAAATATTCAAGGGGAAAAGCTAAAAGAGGACGAGGACAAAGAGATATTGTGACAAAGGCAAATAAATCAATTTCCAATGGTGTTACATAATATTATGAACACATTAAATCAGAATTAGGGAATCTGTTTGAGAACTTTAAAACTAATATTATGAACACATTTAGTTCATAAATTGACACATTGAAAGCTAAAAAGAAGCAAGAGGAACAAGATCAATTATTAGCCATCTATTGTCCTAAATGTAGAAAAAAACATGCACCGAGAGATTGTCCTTTAGACAAAATTCAAGTCTGTGGATTATGTACAGATAACCGTGCCATTGATGATTGTCCAAGGTTAAAATAATTACAAGCTAATCACATAGAAGAAGGACAAGGAATGGAATCTCTTTATTACTTAGCACCAAGGAAGCCTTGGCAGCCATGTTTCACAGGTATGTCTCAAAAATTTTCTCCTCAATTCTCTCAACAATTTCCTCATAATTTTCAAAATCCTATTCAAAATCCATGGAATACACCCATGCCTTGGAAAACGTGGCCTCCTCAGCAGATCCAAAACCAACCTCCTCAAGGTTGGCGAGGGTATGCTCAAGGAAATCAGCCATACCAACATCCATACCAATAGCCATATCAACAGCCATACCAACCTTTTCCTTATCAATAGTTCCAGCAGAATCAACCACAAAATTCATATTTTCAGTTATCACAACCTGCACCACAACTAACCCAACCAAAACAACTCCAGCTACCATCTAACCAACCTCCACCCAGACCAACTCAATTACCATCCCAACCAATCTCCAATCCTAATAATAAAGTGGAAAAACCCATGTATAACATTGATGAAGGACCATCATACTTAATCTTAATCTTAATCTTAATCTTTTAAAAAGAGGAAAACACCAAAAACCACTTGTCAGACACCCAAAACAAAGTAAACAAGAGACAAATGATGGGGAAAATCAACATTAGAAGTGTATTGCAAAGTTTCCATATACAAGGTGAGACAAAAGAACTCCAATTTACAATCAAAATCTATTGACCCTCCAAATTTATAGAGGATTGACTCTTTAGGACTAGAAATACAATAAATTATATAAAAATTCACTTTATGTCACACATTACCAACAATTGATATAGGGGTTAAAACCATTTTACTTTAATTATAAGTTTTTCAAAATGTTTTGGTCTAAATATTTCAAAGAACATAATACTTACAAGCTACCATGCCACAAAACGAGAGAGAGTATTTGCACAAAAAAATGTCAAAAACCACCTATAAGACACCCTAAATAAGAATTAAAAGAGGCAAATTATTTATGGCCAATTTTTTTTCTATGGGTTATTTTGGTCATCAAATAAATTTAAAAAAAATTGTCTTCTTGTCATCAAATATACCAAATATTCATAAATAAGTTTCTAAACTATCAATTTGACAAGGTATACTGATTTCAAATTCCTATCCCACTCAAGGGTAAGATTTTCAAATAAATTGATTTAACATATCTAGACAATTGGTTAACAAGAGGTGTTGGGGTGGTGGGGATTTTTGTAATAACACCCTTGTAAAACAAATATCAATAGTTTTTCCATGGTTTCTATTGGAAATATCACTAATGTGATTAAGCAATTTTCTTGATTATCATTGCATAGATGATGCCTGATTGCCTTATTTTTGGGGTTCAATTCTTCATAATGAATTCAATTATGTTGGTAGGAGGCACCGTTACTTTTCCACAACTAGATTAGTGTTAAAAAAAACAGGATATTTCCAAACTAATCAAACACCTTAAGCAATAGATCACACAACCAAATAAAATATCAATACACTAATGTATTATGTTGTTAAAACCCTCAAAGAGGGAAATAGTCCATGGCCATAGACAACGCGACAACTTGACGAAATATATTAATGGAATAGAAAAAATATTGTACATATTGATAGTTTTTAGATCCGACATTCAAAATATAAATAGTGATAGTTTATAGATCCTACATAAAAACACTTTTTTATTCCATCACATGACATATAAATGAGGCCGCATTCCAAAGGAAGAGGAATAATATTTTCAATTAAGTTTCTAGCAGGATTTTCCACTAATAAATACCCATAACTAAAGAATCTAATAAAAGTTTAGCAGCTACCACCCAAGACCTTATCATTCCATTAACAATCAATTATACACATTCTCAAACACAAGAAAACCCATTTAAACTTTTAATAAAAAACATGGACAATTCCTATGTAAGTGGGTAAGGTATCCACAACATTTCTTTTATTGTATTTGGTGGAATCAGAAACTAGAGAGGGATTGTGCTCCCGTGACATGGGGTTTATTTTGACCACTACCACTTTAACCTCTAGGTGTACCCACACTACTCCACACATGGTACACAGGTATAATCGTGGTTTGAACCAACAATGTCACATGGAGTTCCTTAATAATGAACTCTATCACCAACTAATCTACACCCCGAGGGAAGGTATCCCTAAAATTTAAACCCTTTACTCACTAGCGATTCTAAAGATCTTTTCATTAGAGAAATTTTGAGGTATAAAACGACTCTCCTAAGGAAAATAATAAAATAATAGTTAAAGCAATAAAATAAGAGTTATCAATTTTCAAAGGTAAAGAAAGAAAAATACTTGTTTAATTGTACATTTAACTGATCTCCTTATAGGTTTACTCGAATTTCTAGTGTGTTTTTGGAGATTTCTCCCGTATGACCAGGGTTAAAGGTCACAAAAGAGAAGGAACCCAATGAACTGACTCAAACCCGGAAAGAAATTAAAATGTATAACTAACTAAGTACTAGTGGTTAGAAACCACTCACCTAGACACAAACGTTCAGAGTAGACTCTTCTTGTAAATATATGTTCCAATCTCTCACTCCATTATTCTTCTTGTTGTTCAACACACAAAGAGAAGTAGCACTACACTCAAAGTAGTTATAGTAACTAAATTTTAACTACCTACTTTAACTAGGAGCAATTAAATAATTATTTACCAATGATATGCATCCAATTATAATAAATATGGATTAACAACACATAATTGAGATGGGAAAGAAGAGAGTTCTCATTAATTTGAACAAAAAATAACATGTAATGATGTTACATGATACAAGCTACGGCATTGACTCGAACCATCCTCTGGATTGCTCCGCCCAGATTAATGATGAAAGATTTAACTCTTAACTTCTTTCTCCAAGTAGGTGATAGAAGGAGAATGGGTCTCTTCCTCTCAATGGGACAATGAGGGAAAGGTACTGGAATCAAGGATTTCTAGCAATGGGGGGATGGTCTTATAAACTCGGGACAAATGCCTTGCCGAATTAGGTAGAATTTGACTAGCATAAGGGTGATTCCTCTTCTCGGCCACCTAATGGATATAGTTATCCCATGGAAAGTTGGTTGGAGTATTTAGGAATAGAAAATATAAGGTAATTAACCTAGGAAACTTGTGAACTCCACCCAAAAAGGAACATTTTGCATATATTTTATTTTTGTGGTGCATTATGAGTGCATAAACGAGATGTTGAAAGAAAATAAGCATACATATAGCTGCATACGCTAGTTGTCAGATCAATAATAGCATTTGGCTTTCCAAATATTGTTTTATAAAGAGTTTGAGGAGGAATTTTGGTCTACAATTGAAGGTGTATTTGGGATTAGCACCAATAAGTGCATCTATGCATATGGAGTGAAAAAATGTTCAATTAAAATGTGTATCCACTCATTGGATGTGAAATTATATTCTGCATCTAATGAGAACCCAAACTGCATTATTTTAATAGACCCACGATGCGATTAGTTAGAAATATGTGAAAGAAATGCATTTTTTTTTATGTATTTCCATTTTACCTCATGATGGATATATTAAAAGTATGCAATGTGGGTGCTCATTGGATGTGGAATTTAATTATCGATCCAACGAGTGCCTACTTTTTAAATTTGAGTAAACTTGTAAGGAGATAAGTCAAAAATATGTTTTTTTTTTCACTCCAAAACCATTTACTATTAATGGTTAAAATCATCACCTTAAATCATATTGGCCATTTTAACGTTGATGTTAATAGATTATTTTTTGTTTTGAGGTCCATTTTTTACCTTAAAATTTCTCTAATGTAATCATTCTTATTTCAAATATAGATGGCAAAGTCACATAACACTAACACCAGTCCAAAAACCTACACTAACTAGACATATGTAATCTAATACCTTGATATACCCAACAAATATAGAATCCCCTAAAGAAATATCTACTTGAGGTATTCAAAATCCACATCTTCACATTTTCTTAAATTCCCCAAATATTTGGATATATTTATGAAGAAATGTTTTGAAAATACCTCTGCATAGATAAACTCCAAAAAGGTATATCACACTAGATCCAAAGGGTAGTTTATGGCACATGCACATGACAAGAAATCAATATGTAGGTTCTATAGAGTGCTATGTACAACAAACATTCAATGGGAAACCAAGATGAAAACTTTCGATATCCCTCTACATAAATAAGATCCAACATCAAACTTGATTGAAGAATGATCGAAGGCACTCAAGACAAAAGAAACAAGCCCTCCACAAACCCTTTGACACTTCTAATACTCCACGTGATGAAAACCTCCTACTTGGAAAAACTATGAATGAAACCCTTGGGCTCACCTACATCACCAAATTCCCAAGGAAAACCATGGAAAAACAATAGGACTTGCAAAAATATTGATCAATATGGGTAGGAATAATACCCAAGAGTGATCACTATATGTCATGTAGGGATATAGTACACTCTTTGTAGATTAAAAACTTGACAAGAAATAACTATATAAACTTTTGCAAATCCCTCTCCAAAATCGACTTCCATTTTCCAATCTCCAATAATCACTCCATGAGAAACCCCAATTTCCTATGAGGTGTTAAACCCCAAAAACATTGAACCTGGTAAATAATCTATCTGGGTATCATTATAGTGGACAAGAAATCACACTACAACCAAACAAACATACATAGGTTCTACAAATCGTTGTCCAACATCAAACTCTATTTGTTAATCTCCCAAATCAACAACCTTAGCTATAGAGTGATCTAAGCCATCATGAAGATAGAAGACATGAGCCCCCAACACAACCTCCCACACTACCAGTTCTAGATAGTAGTAAATCCTCTTTCTTAGCATTTAAATTCCTTATCATCT
>ML789327.1:815335-844149 GCA_009831015.1 Picea engelmannii
TGTCAAATTCTCAGTTATTAATTTCCTCACAGAGCTCTAATTGTCAAATTGTCCGTTGTAGGGTGAGCTCACTGGGCTATAGCTACACCACCTGCCACTGGCGCGCACAATATGCGTTAATGTCAACCGTTTTCTACTTTATAGTGTTACATAAATACATAATAATATAGTAGTTTAAAATGTTATATGTTTTGTTTCTTTTCATTTATATTTTTCAATCAATTTTGCTTGAAATTCGGTGAGAAATTGTTGGAATTGTATATTTAAGTAATTCTGTTTTCTAGAGAATTTTCAGGGTGTTGAATTCATTTATGCATTCAAAAATGCAATTTAAACAACATAAATTTCACCCATATTTCACCCACATTTATGCATTTTGTTACAATGAAATCAATAAAACCAATAAAATATTGGTTTCTAAATGCTTACAAGCAATTTAAGTGTTAATGGAAAATAAAAAATACATTATGCAGAGTGGTATTTTCACCGAGATGTAGTTTACATCATCTCTTTTAAACACAATTTTTTTTAAGCGTGTAATTTATGATGTGGACACTTTATCCATATGGAAAATTTGGCATAAAAAAAAGATACAAATCTATTTCCAATGGTGATATAAATAGCCATCTAACCAAAATAACAAGTGAATGTGCAATTGGAGGATGAATTTGTGTTCTTAGTGCAAATTGGTACATACAAAACCAAGCCATTGCCCTCAAATATATCAGACAATCTTGTGTAAAGGTCAATGATTGAGGATTTTGAATTATTACCAATCTCTAAGCTATAAAGTGAAAGAAATCTCTTATATCATTTAAACAAAATTAATATGCAAACTCATGTTTGAATGGGGATAAAGTCAACAAAGTATATATATATATATATATAGATATATTACCTCTTTAATCTTCCTTGTTCTTTTTTGAGCAAGTAAGATGTATGTGCAAAACATTTTTTTTAAGGGAAAAATGAGAATAAATGTTACACCATATAGCCACGCTGGTGAAAAATGGACATGTCAGTAAATATTATGCTACCATTTCAATCCATGAGTGTTCTTATAAGTTTGCAAATCCTCATTAACACCATATTTGGAAGAGATTGTACGCTATATAGGAAGAGAATATGATACAATATGTAAACATATCGGCCATGTAAAAAGATAGTTTTTGTTTAATGTAAAAAAAACAAGTACACAAAATGCTTCATTTTGATAACGAGAGCACCTATGTTATCCTTTGGCCTCTTTAATTTGTGACATGGTCTAGTCGAAATTAGATGATTTATGAAAGGATTGAACATGTGTGTAGTAGCGGGTACACATTATTGATGTTTTTTATAATAGAAACAACATTATTTTTATTGAGGCTCTCACTCGGTTTGCACACATGCTTTAAGTGTAACTCTTGCAATGTATTAGACACGGGTTGCTTGAAGTTATTAATGCTTGTAAATGCCACAAAGCAATTTTGAGGGAATAATTGTCTTATCCTTTCAAATATACGTTTTCTTATGTCCTCAACATAGTTAGGTGAAATACATACGATTTTAAGGGACCAACAAGCAATTGGGGATTGTAATATTTTTTTCAAATTTTGCTTGTTTTTAGCATCCTTGACACATAGTTTTATTTTTTTCAATTCACTTTTATGTATACAAACTGATGAACAATTAAAATTATTTTAAGGGACCAACAAGCAATTAGGCAAACAATTAGGGATTGTAATATTTTTTTCAAATTGTGCTTGTTCTTAGCATCCTTGATACATAGTTTGATTCTTTTCAATTCACTTTTATGTATACAAACCCATGAACAATAGAAACTTGATGTATACTGATTCACATTGCTTTAAAGAATACTTTATTGATATGGTTGGGAAAATCATCGTCTTTGTGAAAGAGGATTTATTGGTCTATTTTATGGTATCATAAGCATTTAATAATGTCATCAGGTTGCCCACAATCAAAGAATAGTTTTGGAAAAATGATTTCCTGGGGGAAGCAATCCTGAAAGATACCAAGTGGCATAAACCCCTTGAAAGGTGAAATTTATAGTACTTTATTCTCTAAATAATCCATTGATTAGGAATAAATAAAACCATGGGAAATGGTTTTAGTTATGGGGTCAGGACAAATTCTATATGTAGAAAGATCAACAAGTTCAGGACCAAATATTTGGATATATTTATGAAGAATTGGTTTGAAAATACCTCTGCATAGATAATCTCCAAAAAGATATATCACACTAGATCCAAAGGGGTAGTTCATGGCACATGCACATGACACGAAATCAATATCTAGGTTCTATAGAGTGTTATGTACAACAAACATTCAATGGGAAAACAAGATGAAAACTTTATATAGCCCTCTACATAAATAAGATCCAACATCGAACTTGATTGAAGAACGATCCAAGCCACTCAAGACAAAAGAGACAAGCCCTCCACAAACCCTTTGACACTTCTAATACTCCACGTGATGAAAACCTCCTACTTGGAAGAACTATGAATGAAACCCTTGGGCTCACCTACATCACCAAATTCCCAAGGAAAACCATGGAAAAACAATAGGATTTGCAAAAATATTGATCACTATGGGTAGGAATAATACCCAAGAGTGATCACTATATGTCATGTAAGGATATAGTACGCTCTTTGTAGATTAAAAAATTGACAAGAAATAACTATATAAACTTTTGCAAATCCCTCTCCAAAATCGACTTCCAATCTCCAATAATCACTCCATGAGAAACCCCAATTTCCTATGAGGTGTTAAACCCCAAAAACATTGAACCTGGTAAATAATCTAACTTGGTATCATTATAGTGGACAAGAAATCACACTACAACCAAACAAACATACATAGGTTCTACAAATCCTTGTCCAACATCACACTACAACCAAACAAACATACATAGGTTCTACAAATCCTTGTCCAACATCAAACTCTATTTGTTAATTTGCCAAATCAACAACCTTAGCTATAGAGTGATCTAAGCCATCATGAAGATAGAAGACATGAGCCCCCAACACAACCTCCCACACTACCAGTTCTAGATAGTAGTAAATCCTCTTTCTTAGCATTTAAATTCCTTATCATCTACCATGGGAGTGATGACAATAGACTTAGAAATAATGGATATTACTTAATAATAAAGACTCCTCTAAACTGAAAAATGGTTCCAACCGTCTAAACTGAATATTTCATTGATTGTTCCATTAAGGAGAAATCTTCATTAAGAAATGTAGGGATGCACAATTTAATACTGTGGGAAATTAGCAAAAACTAAATCATCCCGATATGAATCTGCCAGACAAGGCTCATCTTGTTATTGATCTTAGTCTGGGGTTCAACGCTCCTGTTGTTAACAATATGAATTTTCCTATCGAGGCTCCTCCTATTCTCGTTATGAATGTGTCAGATGATCCTGAGGATAGTGAAGGAACAAGCGACAAAATGATGGTAGAAAAAGAACCCGTTCGATGTGGATAGGCGTGAAGGAACCCATAAGAAATAAAAAAATAAAAATTACAACCAGTTCACTACTCTAATTATCAGATTGTTTCTCTCATCTAGATCCTTGCTCTTCCATATTGTCTAGATCTGGAGATGGTTGCTCGTCCATATTGTTCATATCGATGCCCTGGTAAAGTTGTCATTCTTGCGTTCGAATCGTTGTTTTGAATTTTCTATGAATTTGTTGCGTAAAGGAGTTTGCAAGGATGGAAAATCCACTTGTCGAAAATTATCTCAATGAAGCCAATAAATTGGATGGCTCGAATTTTGTCAATTGGAAATTCAAAATGCAAACCTTGATGGAAGGTTATGGTGTATGGAGGATCGCAAAAGGAGATGAAGTGTGACCCGATGTGGATGTAGGTGCAACAAAGACATCAATCCAAGATAGGGATAAGCGAGAGAACAAAGATAATGTATTATTATGAATGTCTATGAAACATAAAATAATTCCTCACATTAGAGATGCTAAGAATTCTAAAGAAACTTGGAAAGCACTTAAAGATTTGTATGAGACTAATAATACAAATCATATTATTTTTCTGAAGAGTAAATTGCTAAGTATTAAAATGGATATAAATGAGTTTGTTAGTACTTTTCTTGGGAGAATTAAAGACATGAAAGTTAAATTGGAAGATATAGGAAAAAAAGTGTCAAACACCGATATCGTCACAATTGCCATAAATGGAATGCTATAGGAATATCAAAAGTTTATAATAGGCCTTGTAGAGAGAGAGAAAGCTCCTACCTTAAGGAATTGATAGGTATATTGCTGCAAGAAGAAGAAAGGAACACGGATTTGAAGCCTCAAAATTTAGACTTAGCACTATGGACAAAGAAGAGATTCCCTAAAGGGAAACCAGGAGAAGGAGGCACAGGAGGAAGTTCATTTCTAAATCCAAATCAAGGTATGCCATCTAATAGAAATGAAACTAAGTGTTTATATTGTGGTATAACTGGGCATCTTTCCAGAGAATGTTATAAGAAGAAAAATGATGAGGCTAGGAATAAAAATAGAAAACATTGAAGACATTTTGCAGAAGAAAACCCGAATTTTGATTCAAAAGATCTCTGATTGTTTGTGTCTAATGTTGCACTGTCTGCTGAAACTGATGATGTTGATGAATGGTTTGTGGAATTTGGAGCTTCAATTCACATGAAATGTAACAAGAATTGGTATATAAACTTTAAAGAAACACATAATGGTGCCCATATTTATCTTGGAGATGATAATTATTATGAGATCAAGCGATATGGAGATATTCCAATAACACTTATGAATGGTACTATTAGACACATTTGTAATGTTGTGTCTGTCCCTACGATAAAGAAAAAAATTATTTATGTGTCAACAATTACAGATCATAATTTGAAGGTCGAATTCTTCAAGACACATTGTATAGTGAAGGACTTGCAGGATCATTACAGAATTGTTACCTTAGGAGTCAAAGTTGGAGGTCTCTACAAACTTGATGTCACCAACAAGAATCATCAAACATTGAATTCTACAACTATTCATACAGAAACTCTTTGGAACCAAAGGTATGGTCACATTAATTATCATGATTTGTTTTTATTACAAAAACAAAGTATGGTTGAAGGATTGCCTATGTTGAAGAATGGGTATGCTACTTGTGAAGGTTTTGCATTAGGAAATATGCACAAAGGTGAGTTCCCCTTTAATTCTAATAGGAGAAAGAAAAATTTATTAGAACTTATACATACTGATGTTTGTGAACCAATGCATACAAGGTCCTTAGGTGGTGCTTGTTATTTTTTTCTATTTATTGATGATTGCACAAAATACACATGGGTTTATTTCCTTAGGAAAAAGAGTGATTTTTTTGAATACTTCAAGGAATTTAAAAACATGGTGGAGAAGAAAACATGAAATTCCATCAAAATACTTTTCTCAGATCAAGGGGGAGAGTACAGATTAGGGAACTTCATCAAGTATCGCAAATATCATTGAATAGTACAACAATTTATAGTGCCCCACACTCCACATCAAAATGAAGTTGCAAAAAGGAAAAATAGAACTGTAGTGGAGTATGCATGAAGTATGATGACATGTAAGAATCTCTCAAATTTTTTTTGGGCAGAGGCCACTAGCACTTTCGTTTATTTAAAGAATAAAAGTCCAACAAGGTGTCTTGATCATAAAAGTCCTTTTGAATCCTTGTATGATTCTAAACCAAGAGTTAATAATTTGAGTATATTTGGGTGTAAATATTTTGTACGTATTCCAAAGGAGAACAGGAAGAAGCTTGATGCTAAAACTATGAAATGTATTTTTATAGGGTATTGTTCATAATTTAAAGCATATAAATTGTTTAATCCATCTACTCATAAAGTGTTTGCGAGTAGAGATGCAATTTTCTATGAGAAGGAAGAAGGAAATAATGAAGACAACACTCATGAACGATGGCATGTACTTCTTGAAGATGAAGAGGTCAAAGAAGAGAAACACCAACAAGAAAAGGCACCCAGTGACATGGATACATCCAGTAGTGAAGAAGAATCTTCACAAAACGGAGAAGAAGTCACCAACCAATTGAGAAGATATTCACGACAGGTTCGTCCACTTGAAAAATATAAAGATTATGCCTTGATGAGTAGTATTTCAAATGTCATAGAACCCATGATTTTAATGAAGATAATGAACATGAAGAGTGGAGAAAATCAATGGAGGAAGAATATGACTCTATAATGAAAAAGAAAACTTGGGAATTTGATGAATTGCCTAAAGATAAAAAAGCCCATAGGTTGTAAATGGATGTACAAACCTAAATTTAAAGTAGATGGTAGTATAGACAAATATAAATCTAGATTGGTGGAAAAAGGGTATTCACATAAGGAGGGCATTGATTATGCATAAACATTTGCACGAGTAGCTAAATTAATTACTATAAGATTGTTAATTGCATTAGTTACAAAGTACCATTGGAAGCTTCATCAATTAGACGTAAAATCTTCTTTTCTGAATGTTGAGTTAAATGAGAAGGTTTACCTTACTCAACCAGAGGGGTTTGTGAAAAGTGGTCAGGAACATTTAGTGTGTAAATTAAATAAAAGATTGTATGGATTGAAACAAGCACCTAGGTCATGGTATGAGAAGATAGATTCATTCTTTCTTCAGCAGGGTTTTATGAGGAGAAAAAGTGATTCAAATATGTATACCAAGTTTTATGAAAATCGACATGTTGTATTGATTTCCTTATATTTTGATGATTTAATTATTAGAGGAAATTCATAAAAATTGATTAGTGGAATTAAGAAGCAGATGTCACAGGTATCTGAAATGAAAGATCTTGGTGAGTTACATTACTGCCTAGGTCTTGAAGTTTGGATAAATGTTGGTCAAACCTTTATATCTCAAGGTAAATATGTCAGAGAAGTATGTGAGAAGTTTAAAATGGACCAGTGTAAAGTTTCTTATGTTCCAATGCAACAGAACATGAAACTTTAGTGTGATGATGGTTCAGAGGAGGTAAAAGGTACAATGTATAGACAAATGGTCGGAATCTTGAACTATATCACTATAACCAGACCTGACATAGCATATTTTGTTAGTGTGTTAAGTGAGTTTATGGAAAAACCTCTAGAAAACCATTGGAATGCAACAAAATGGGTACTCAGGTATCTCAAAGGCACAATTGATTATGGTATTAAATATATTGATTCATTTGATGTTTGAGCTGACACGCTACTTAGATTCAGACTGGGCTGGCAATCCAAATGATCGGAGATTTACTACATGTTATGCCTTTGGCATTGGATCCAGGATTGTTTCATGGAGCAATAAGAAGCAACCTACTATATCTTTGTCATCCACTGGCACAAAATATAAAGCATTGTGTGCAACAAGTTGTGAAGTTGCTTGGTTGAGAAGACTACTTCAAGATGTCGGAGAAGAAAAAATGAAAGCTATGATAATCAAATGTGATAACTAGAGCTCAATTAAGTTGGAAAATAATCCAATTTACCATTCAAGGACAAATCATGTTGATACTTAGTTTCATTTTGTTCGAGAAAAGATGTAGTCTAATGATATTGCTTTAATGTATTGTAATACTAGTCAAAATGTTGTTGATATTTTCACTAAGCCTCTTGCAAAGATAAAATTTGAACTATTTAGGGAGATGTTAGGTGTGGATGTCAATTCTTTCTACATTAAAGGAGAAGCTTAGAAATAATGGAGATTAGTTAGTAATGAAGATTCCTCTAAAATAATAATGATTCCAACCGTTTAAACCCAATATCATCCTATATAATGTACTCCTCAATTGATTTAATAAAAATCTGTGTGAGAGACAGTTTCTTTCTTACGGAAACAAGACTAACAAAATCCAAAGATCTCATTCACATTGTCAATTTTTTAACTAAAACCATGGAAAAACTATAAGACTTGCAAAAGATTTGAACAATACATGTACAACTAATACAAGGATTGAAAATTATATATCATTCACTCACATAATAAATATGGATATAAATCCCCCGGATGGGGTGTCAGAGCGAGAGGCGTGGCAAAACTTGGATGATGGAAATGGGCAGTGTGGCATGGAGCCACGTGATGGGCTTGTTCCACAGTCCATCACCCTACCCGACGTTTAAATGAATTTTATGGTGATGCAAAGGAGCATTAACGCTCCAGTCCTTTCCTCCACTACGCGGATTCAAATGGCTCCGTTCACTATGTTTGGGACTATCCTCCATTTTCCGACTGCAGAGCTCTTCACACTGCAGTGTAGCTCCTCCTCTGCTCTTCGTCACCGGAGCGACTTAGTTCAGGGCATTTTCCTTCACGGCAGGGTTCTATTTTTCCAGGGCGTCTGCATAGATTTCTCCATGACTCGTCCCAGGGGTAGACCGAGGCGAGGCTCCCCCTGGAAGCCACGAAGACCCCCGCTCACTTCCTCGGATTCGACCTCCACCGAGTCTTCCCCTAGCCAGCAATCTAAGCATTTCCCAGTCTCTTTGCGTGCCCCACAGTTCAATTCCATGGCCATCATCTCTCGCATGCCTATTTCGATTGTGCAGTTGTCTCACCACCCCTCTGCGCATCCATCCTCCTCGGCGTTTCCCCGTGAACCTCTGAGCAACTTGGGCGATGGACCGCCTCTTTACAGCAGGCCCAACCGAGCGGGTCCTTCTCTCCATGAGTCAGTTGATAAGATGCAGTTCGCAGAAAGTCTGTCAGCCTTGTTTGATCTGGTATTTGAGCTTCGGAGCGAGGTAGCGGACCTACAGTACCGCATACAAACAACGGAAGAAAAGGTGGCCACCTTCCTGCAAATTATATCTTCCATGCACGAAGCCTTATTCTCTGCTCCGATCGATACCAGCCCAATGGAGAGTCCTGAGGCCGATATATAGGAAACTCAGGACGAGAAGCATCATCTAAAGGAATCAAACCGGGGGCAGGAGGAGCGAAGGAAGGACAGTACGGAACCTGCATGCAAAGAAGAAGCTGGCGAACAATGGGACTATGGAGTTACACATATTGAGGAGGAGCCTTGGCCAAGTGATCTACCAGCCACATGGCCTACCTACCTGCCAACTGTCTAATCTCAGTGTATGTCTGTTTATTTAGAATCTAGGCCTAAAAGACAATCAATTTGTTTCCTTTTGTCGTTTGTTTTAACTTAGAACTGGGTGGATCAAGGTACAGGACGGGCTGGCTGGACTGGTTTCCCCATGCTGGGGCAATCTAGTAAATGCAGCCTGGTCATAATTGTATTTTGAAACTCTGTTTCAGACCTTTGAAGGCTCTTAATATAATATTACCTCTTATTTACAGAAAAAAAAATATGGATATAAATCTTTCCAAATATTTTATATAATGATATAAATACATGTGCAACTAATACAGGGATTGACCATTATATATCATTCAATGACACAATAAGTATGCATATAAATCTTTTCAAATATCTTATATAATGATATAAAAAACGTTTTTTTATTGTTATTAATATATTTCATATCCATTTTAATGAATTAAGCTGAGAAAAATAATTAAAATCCACAAAAATGAAAAACTTTAAATAAAAAAACATAAAATCAAAACAATTAAAAAACAACTATATAACTTTTTAAGTACCAACCACCAAATTTGTTTTTAATCTTTCTTGCTGGATTATAATAAATTTACGTTTGTAGTGTATAGTTTATTAGTATGGGTAAGATGCATTACATATATAAAGCTTACACAATTAGTGTAGTTTGCATAAGTTGCCATGCCCTTGTCTTCAACCCTAAGTGTTGTTTAGTGCGATAATTTGTTTATATTTATATATTTGATTTTAATTATATATTTTAAAATTTACATATATGGCAGACACACAGAGATATCCACAGATGGAAGATGTTGGCGTGAGGCGAAAGCCCGGGATCCAAGTCAGCAGTCGCTGTCCTCCACTGTGAAATTAATTAGTGAAGCCAAGAGAAAGGGTCAACGAAGAATACTTGGATCTGATGGAATAGGCTCCGAACATGTACGAAGGAGAGTATTACACCTGTTGTTGATATTAAACATGAAGAGAATGATATTAACATTAATTCATTTCATTGTACGTTATCGACCAGTTGTCAGATGTTAATTTCGTCAAAGAATTTTAATTTTAATATGAACAGTTAGATACTAAGGTCACTTCATTTTATTTTTCAAGTTGTTTTTTTTTTTCCTTGGAATTTTGTTATAGATTTGCACAAAATCGCTATTTTCTATTATATAAAAATAGATTTAACTTACTGAAAATTCCAAGACATTAGACAAAATAGCTATTTTCTATTATATAAAAATAGATTTAACTTACTGAAAATTCCAAGGCATTAGACAAAATCGCTATTTTCTATTATATAAAAATTGATTTAACATACTAAAAATTCCATAGCATTTTCATTATATAGATTTAGCTGTTCAAATTTACAGATTCAAGCATTTGGAAAACTAACTAAACTGTTAGACTAGGTTGAGCTGTTAACAACCAATTGATGCTAATTTCATCAAAAAGCTTCAATTTTCACATTGTCCGTTGTCCATGAAGAGAAATATTAACGTTAATTTATTTTATTGTACAGTATTTAAGTTAACGTATAAACATTTGGATCATGGAGTATCCAAAGTGAGCAGTTGATTTTGTTGCTAGGTTTTTGGATCATTCAAATTTAAAAAATAAAGGATAATCCATCTGAACGGATTGATAGTTAACAAGTTATTACATAAATATGTAAGTTCAAATTGAGCATAGATTTGGTCAGTGGAGACCTAAATTACAATGTCAATGATAACTTTGTATTAGGTCTCCAATAACTCGAATGCTAACTTTGTGGTTAGGTCTCCAATAAATCGAATCAAAAAATGAGTTAAGGATAACCCACATGAACAGATAAATATTAATGTCAATTCATTTCATTGTACAGTTATCAAACGAGTCAAGCAAACCCAGACCACCAGATAAATATTAGTGTCCATTCATTTCATTGTACAGTTCTGAGTTGTTCATTTCGTCAAAGAGATTCAATTGTCAAATTCTCAGTTCAGTTATCAAACAAGTTGTGAGTTGTTAATTTCGTCAAAGGGCTTCAATTGTCAAATTTGTTAATTTTGTCAAAGAGCTTCAATTGTCAAATTCTTAGTTCAGTTATCAAACAAGTTGGGAGTTGTTTACTTCGTCAAAGAGCTTCAATTGTCAAATTCTCAGTTATTAATTTCCTCACAGAGCTCTAATTGTCAAATTGTCCGTTGTAGGGTGAGCTCACTGGGCTATAGCTACACCACCTGCCACTGGCGCGCACAATATGCGTTAATGTCAACCGTTTTCTACTTTATATTGTTACATAAATACATAATAATATAGTAGTCTAAAACGTTATATGTTTTGTTTTTTTTTTCATTTATATTTTCCAATCAATTTTGTTTAAAATTAGGTGAAAAATTGTTGGAATTGTATATTTGAATGATTCTGTTTTCTAGAAAATTTTCGGGATGTTAAATTCATTTATACATTCATAAATTTAATTTAAACAACATAAAATATTGGTTCCAGATGCTTACAAGCAATTAAATGTTAATGGAAAATGAGAAGTACATTATGCAGAGTGGTATTTTCACCGAGATGTAGTTTAGATCATCTCTTTTAAACACAATTTTTTCTCTTTTAAACACAATTTTTTTAAGTGTGTAATTTATGATGTGGACACTTTATCCATATGGGAAATTTGGCATAAAGAAAGATACAAATCTATTTCCAATGGTGATATAAATAGCCATCTAACCAAAATAACAAATGAATGTGTAATTGGATGATGAATTTGTGTTCCTAGTACAAATTGGTACATACAAAACCAAGACATTGCCCTCAAATATATCACTCTGGACCATCTTGTGTAAAGGTCAATGATTGAGGATTTTGAACTATTACCAATCTCCAAGCTATTAAATGAAAGAAATCTCTTATATCATTTAAACAAAATTAATATGCAAACTCATGTTTGAATGGAGATAAAGTCAACAAAGTATATATAGATAGATAGATATATTACCTATTTAATCTTCCTTGTTATTTTTTGAGCAAGTAAGATGTATGTGCAAAATATAATTTTTCCCTTAATATGCAATGTATTATACAAGGGTTGCTTGAAGTTATCAATGCTTGTAAATGCCACAAAGCAATTTTGAGGGCATAATTGTCTTATCCTTTCAAATATACGTTTTCTCATCTCCTCAACATAGTTAGGTGAAATACATATGATTTGAAGGGACCAACAAGTAATTGGGGATTGTAATATTTTTTTCAAATTTTGCTTGTTTTTAACATCCATCACACATAGTTTTATTCTTTTCAATTCACTTTTATGTATACAAACCCATAAACAATTAGAAATATTTTAAGGGACTAACCAACAATTGGGGATTGTAATATTTTTTTCAAATTGTGGTTGTTATTAGCATTCTTGACACATAGTTTTATTCTTTTCAATTCACTTTTATGTATACAAACCCATGAACAATAGAAATTTGATGTATAATGATTCACATTGCTTTAAAGAATACTTTATTGATATGTCTCGGAAAGTCGTTGTCTTTGTGAAAGAGGATCTATTGGTCTATTTTCTGGTATCAGAAGCATTTAATAATGTCATCAGGTTGCCCACAACCAAAGAATAGTGTTGCAAAAATGATTTCCTTGGGGAAGCAATCCTGAAAGATACCAAGTGGCATAAACCCCTTGGAAGGTGAAATTTATAGTACTTTATTCTCTAAATAATCCATTGATTAGGAATAAATAAAACCATGGGAAATGGTTTTAGTTATGGGGTCAGGACCAATTCTATATGTAGAAAGATCAACAAGTTCAAGATAAATTGTAGTGTAAACTTCATTTGTAGTATTGTTTTGGAAGATGGTCTCTTGGTGTCAATCAATGACAATGTATTCATGCCTATATAGTGGTGTCTTGTATAATTTGCAAATGGAAAGTGGCATAGCCATTGGTTTGAGATTTATCAATAGGTACACAATTTTACATTCCAATTTTCTCTTGTACAACATAATGATCATCATGGAATGGTTGGACTCTTGAGGTAATTCATGTTGAACACAACCCGCATAAACAAGGACATTGATAATTAACATGTCAATGAGACTAAGACAAGATCTCTTGTAAACAATATGTTGGATCTGAGTGAAGGTGTGCATAGATAACCAATTGTCATTTCAAGGGAAGTCAAACCCCTTAGAGTGGAATTATTTTTGTTTCTTTTAATGTTGTTAGGTTCAATATAAGGTGGTAGGGTTTCATTTTATAGAGATTTTTTGTATTTTGTAGATAATTGATGCCGAATGGGAGGTATCTTTGTCCTAGGTGCACTTGTTAGGGAGGAGAATGTCATGATAAAATAGATGTTAATGTAGAACACATATGTTTAAAGATAAGTTCATTCATAAATGGAACATCCATAAACAAGGGTGTCTTGAATAGTTGACAATTGTCATTCTATTGCAATAGTTTATCCTTATTTCCTCATCCTTTATCACATATTTCATTAATTCATTTTTCCTAATTCCTTCTTTTAAAATAAGGAGCAAGCTCCTTTTTGTCATGCTAAGGGCCAATTTTCTTTTTTGTGCTGCTTAATTACAATCTATGGTTCTATGTGTTTGTTTCTAACATATAATTTCAAGGAATCAATTTATGTATTTTGAACTTTGAAATAATGGAGAGTACTCTTTTTCTCCATTCCAAGGGAAAAATTGCATTCCGTCTTTTTTTTTCCCTTCAGATTTGGTTGCAACTCATGTGTTGTGTATGTGTTATATTCTTTGCATGTGTGTGTGGGCTCGTCAGATTCGATAGTTGCATCTAGCGATCCCAACATCCTTCTCTATTTGTGTCGTGTGCATTGGGTGCTTTCCTGGGGTCCCAAGCATTCAGGGAAGCGTCCAGAATTTTGTTTTTTGACGGTTTTTTCTATTTTAGCAAATTTTCTAAATTAATCCTCGATTAAGGGATTAGGGTTTTGGTGGCTATGGAATACCTAAAATATTGTATATATTGTATTGTGAATGGTGAAATTAATACAATAAATAGTTAAAAGGTGAGAGACCAAGGAAGGTTGGTTTTCTCTCGGTTAAGGGTTTCTAGCATAAATCTATGTGTATTGTGTGTACGAGCCATTGTTTTTTTTTTGTTTTTCTTAAGAATTTGTATGCGGTGTTTTACTTCACAGTTTTAAAACTTACATCATGCATCATCCATGTTTTCTTATATGGTTCTAGTATGTGTCATATACTGTGTTGAGACATAGTTCATGTGAATTCACAATGACAGAGAAATGGTTTCATAGTGGGAAAACATGTTACCATTGTTAGAATATTTCGATGTGCTCGTTTAACCATAGACAATATCACAATATTGTCACCCAACCATAGGCATGCAACCACCCCCGAGCACCTTAATATTTTCTAGATAGAATGATTCTGGAAAGCCACACTAGACCAACAGACAAGCCCTAGCTGTAGCAGTAGCACAAGGTGGAACTAGAAAACACCATCCAACTGCAGCAACATCCCAAGGCAAGGGGAGTCCACCTTCTCCAAGGGTAAAACACAAGAAAGAGAGTCTCCACAACCAAAGAACAAGAACAATACTCAATTGCAACAGTTGCAGTTGCACTTCTTCCCAACAATACCACCTGGAATATCATAATACCACGAAGAATGTCATCAAGAATAACACCAAGTGATACTAGAAGGTAGGGTGCATATATTAGGCTAGATAGAACTAGAGAGAGAGACCAAGAACCACCCCAAAATATACCCCTTCATTTCTTGCTATTGTAGCTTCGGACTTGCACTATACTTGAGAGAGTGAGTGAAGTAAGTGTGTACAAATGAGCTATAAAACCTCCTATTTATAGTGGCTCTTGTCATTTGTCTCGGCTGACTTGTCTTTCTGGAAGATAATACATTGATATTATTTATTTTAATGAGCCAACTTGTCTTCTAGGGTTTTTACACATTTGTTTAGGGTTTTTCTTGCTTCTAGAATATTCTATTCTAGTCAATGGTTACAAATGGAGGTTGATACCTCCCACAACTACCATAATATCAACAGTACCTCCTAGATAGGGAGGTATTAAATGTAGTGGTCTCATACACATCCATCCATTTCACATGGTATGGGAAAGGATCACATAGCATTGCAGACCATTCTACAGGTAGCATCATTATAGCCACACATGCTATGTTATGATCATGCAGATCAAGTCACGAGCATCATAATCACTATCCATCTAGTTCATAATCACCTCCAACACTATTAGTAATGATCTCCATGAAAATATGGTAGTAGCACATAGTTACTACAATTCCATCCAATAGATTACAACACTGTGAATCCATTGTAGTATACAATGACTATCCAGTGGTACACAAAAACTCCTAGTAGCGTAAAAATAATATCTAGTGACACAGAATCACCACCATTGGAACACATCCACCATAGTAGCACATAGCTATTTTCTAGAGACACACAGTATTTGGTGCAATCAATTAATAGCCACACAATCTATCACCATGTAGTACAATAGTCTCCTAGAATCAAATCATAACATCATCTTCATCATATCTTGAGGCCATACTCCATCTGAGTATTGTGCATGATGTTGAATAGTTCATTTGCTAGACTTAGCACACTCAAGAGAGTGTCTTGCAAAAGTCACTCACTCAACAGAGTGATATAGGGACTTTTCTTCCTATCCTCGTCACTACGTGTGACACAAGAAGAATGATTGTCCCAACAGATGCTGAAAATCCATGCCATGGGATACAAGGACCATCCTTCTAATCCGGACATACGCCCTAGAAGAATGATTTTCCTCCTAGATGTTGCAAGCCATGTCATGGTATATAGGGAAAATTCTTATAATCCATACATACTTCCTATAAGAATGAATGAATATCCTGGAATATCATGGCCACTAATGTGAACTCAGGGAAAATATCTATCATGTACCAATCTCCCCACTCTAGTCACTTCTATGAACTTATGGAGACATAACATTCTGACTGACTGGGAGAAGCCTCGGTAGAATAGTTTTCCTAGACCCTTCTATCTGTCCGGGAAATTCTCTAGGAGAATAGTTGTCCATGGTACATCAACAATCTGTCAACTTGGACCATTCTCCACATGGAGAATGTTAGTCCTTCAAATTTTTTTTCTACCTAGACCATTCTCCACCTAGAGAATGTATGTCCACCAGCACACTGAATATCCATGATTCCATAAATCAACACTCCCTCCCAACCAAGGAAGTCACCACCTCCCTTTTAACTAAGGGATTTATCTCCACAAGTCCCATCTTGTCCCTCAAGTATGAAAACTTTATCTTGGATAGAGGCTTCATCAAAATATCAGTTGTTTTCTCATTGGTGGAGATGTACTAGAGAATAGCTTCTCCCTTATGGACTTTATCACAAAAAAATAGTACTTGATCTCAATGTGCTTCGACCTGTTATGGAACACAGGGTTCTTTGAAATCTTCACAGAACTCTAATTATCACAATATATCACAGTCGAATCAGGCACTTGATCAAATAGTCCAGAAATCATCTTACAAAGCCATAATGCTTATGTACAAGCGTCGCGAGTTGCAATTTACTATGCTTATGTAGTAATAAGTTCAACAGACTTCTATTTCCTACTAGCCCATGATATCATAGTAGAGCCCAAAATGAAACATATACGAGAAGTACTCTTTCTATCATAAGGACTCCCTCACCAATCTGAATCAGTAAATCCATGTAGTTGTACGTCACTTTTTGAGGCATATCTCAAACCATAATTTAGTGTCCCACAATGTTATCTCAAAATCTTATTTCCAACTATCCAATGCTCATCTCTAGGTTCCACCTCAAACTGGCTCAACGTGTTCACAAAAAATAAAATGTCTAGTCAGGTATTCACGAAATACATCAATGATCCAATCAATTGCCAATACAAGGATGAGTATATTGGATTAGAGTCTCTCGGCTTCTTCATATCTATCATCATGGTATTCTTCATTGATTTTCAATCCATCATCCCAAACTTATGAAGAATATTTACAACATACTTCCCTTGCCCCATGAAGATTTCACCACGCTTCTCCTATATTTATAGTCTCAAATAATAATTCATGAGACTGAGATCCTTCATATTGAATTCAGAGGCTAATTCCCTCTTACATTTAATAATGAGAGGCTCTTTACCCATCAGAAAAAAATAATCAACATATAATAGCAGGATCACAGGTGCATCATTCAAAACCTTGCAATAAATTTTTGGATCAACATATCTCTTTGTAAAATCCAAGTCTCGTCAAGTAGTTGTCAATTCATGCATGCGAAGATCTTGGATATTGCTTGAGTCCATACAAGGCCTCCTTTAATATGAAATCATGGGTTTCCTTTGGGTGTACCTCAAAACCTTGAGGTTTATATATGTATACTTCTTCCTCAATTACTCCATTGAGAATGGTGGTCTTTACATCCATTTGATGTAAAATCCAACCTGATATATGATGGCTCTAATAGAGGTGTATCTGGAAACTGGAGAAAACATCTCATCATAGTCTTCTCCCTCCTACTGGGAGAATCCTCTAGCCACGAATCGTGCCTTGCATTTTATCGATACTCCCATCTACTATATGCTTTATCTTGTAAACCGAATTTGAAGTGACTAGGCACAATTTCCATACATCATTTTCCATGAAGGATTGATATTCTTCCATCATAGCTTCCTTCCATTCTTTCTTCTTGACTGCTTCTTCAAATTTGTAAGGTTTTGCATTGATATGTTATGGAGAACATGTAGTTTCTTCCTTGGGACCTTCATGTTCTTCTTCATCATTGGGATCCATGTAATCTTCTATATATTTCCTGAACCTAATATTTTCATCAAATCACATCTATGTTGATTTTAACCTTTTGTTGACCTAGAATAGATATTTTGTAATCTTTTGATGACTCACTATATCTAATGAATATGCCCTTCTTTCCTGAAGGTTCCAACTTATTTCTTTTTTCCTTGGGAACATGAATATAGTCTGGAAAAAAAAAGATCCTCAAGTGTTCAACACTTGTCTTATTTCCAAATAAATCTTCTTCTGTAGTCATGTTATTCAATATATCATGAGGACTTCTATTCTTAACATATACAGTTGTCATAGCTGCTTCTCCCCATAGAAACATGGATAGGTTCTGGTCATTCATCATTTACTTAACAAATTATTCAAAGGATTGGTTCTTTCTTTCTACCAGACCATTATGCTGAGGATTATGTGGAACAATTAACTCCCTCGTAATCTTGGTTGCTTTACAAAAGGAAATGACCTCCTTAGAGGTGTATTCTCCTCCATTATCGAACCTCAAGATCTTTATCCGCTTAGTGAGGAGGTTGACATTGGTCCACACACATCGGAGTAAACGATGTATAAAAATCATTTTTCTTTACATGCTTCAATTATAATTGGTACTTGGTGAGATCGTCTACCTTACCGCTTGATGGAGTCATCTGCTCGATGTTTGCAACTGTATAGCTCCTTCTTAGAGTTATCACTTTTGGACTCGAACTTGGAGCCTCAACTGTTAAGAATGGTTTTCTTGTTCCTCTGAATGTACATAATCCAAGATCACTTCTTGGACAAGGTCCCTTGTACATCCCTTGTAAACACACGCATACTTTGTTGGATGATATAACTTGAAAAACATATACAAATACATACGTTTGAAATTTGTAGCATCGTTCAAGTTGTCTTCTAATCTGAAACTAGACACCATATTGACAAGAAGAGGTTACAAATTCAATCAAAAGGTTCAATGATTAGAACGAGCTAGAAAATCTTAAATTTCAACTTTGACTACAATATCAATTTTGACCAAAAGTCAACCTTTGAATTTGACTTTGACCAATTAACCTTTGAATTTGACTTTGACCAAGAATTCAAAATTGATGTTTTGCTGGATGAGGGAACTAGAGGGTGTGTTAGGCTAGGGAACAATAGAATTCCCAAACATTATGCCAAACGTTTCACTTAAAAGGCCCAAGAATTTAATTCTAGGGTTTGTTGTAGGTGCAAAATCAGAAACCCTAGTTGCAGTTGCAATTGGTTCTATAAAGAGCTTGAAAAGGAACTCTTGATCTAACTTCCAATGGTTATACCATTATGAAGGTAGTGTGGGCCCATAACCTGTTAGAATATTTCGATGTGATTTTTTAACCATAGAAAATATCACAATAGTCACCCAACCATAGGCATGCAACCACCTGCGAGCACCTTAACCTTTTCTAGATAGAATGATTCTCGAAAGACACACTAGAACCAACATCTAAACCCTAGTTGCAATAGTAGCATAAGATGGAACTAAAAAAAACCATCCAACTGAAGAAAAATCACAATACAAGGGGAGTGGACATTCTCCAAGGGTGGGACATAAGCGAGAGAGTATTTGCAACCATAGAACAAGAACAATACTCAATTGCGGCAGTTGCAGTTGCATTTCTTCCCAATAATACCACCAAGAATAACAAAATACAACCAATAATTTCACCAAGAATACCACCAAGAGATACTAGAAGGTAGGCTACATATCTTAAGCTAGATAGCGCTAGAGAGAGAGACCAAGAATCACCCCAAAAGATGCCCCTTCCTTTCTTGCAACGACAGCTCTAGACTTGCACTATACGCGAGAGGGAGTGAAGCGATTGTGTACAAATGAGATAGAGAACCTCCTATTTATAGTGGTTCTTCTCACCTATCTAGGCTGACTTGTCTTTCTAGAAGACAATACATTGATATTATTTATTTACCGAGCTGACTTATCTTCTAGGGTTTTTACACATCTATTTAGGGGTTTTCTTGCTTCTGGAATATTCTATTCTAGTCAAAGGTTACACATGGAGGTTAATACCTCCCACAACTACCATAATATGAACAACCATTACATTAAACACTTAACTTTGGATAATTCATAACTATATTAAAATTATTTTTTGAAACTTCGGGTTTGCACATATGAAATGTGTATATCAACTTTCAACATGTGAGTAACCCACTATAAATAAAAATTACCATCTTCTATTTTTCCTTCATTATAAGAGGTATACATATTAACAATATAGGTTTTCCAAGTAGGAGTGCAATACTCTTTTCCAAACGTGGGTTTTAGGAATTTATCTTTCAAGAATTCAATGGGAAATGTTTTATGACCAAGGTAAGTATTCCAAAATGTCTAGAAAGAGCACTTTATAAGTGACACCATATCAAAGAAGTAGATGGATTCAAATAAATAATCATGGAAATTATAAATGAGGACTTGATATATTAGAAGTTGTTCAACAAGATAGTGCATCCTAAGGAGATTGATAAATTATTTTGATATTTGATGATCTAAGTTCACAACTAGTAAGATATACCAAGACATGGGTGGTTTCCTGGAAAACTATGATACTTGCAATAATATTAGCTCATAATGCTCAAGATTAATATTTTGGTCACATAAAAGTATATTATATTTATATCGAGAGATTTGTGGGTTGAAATATATATATATATATATATATATATATATATATATATATATGTTCTTTTTTGTTAAGGATTAGATAAAAATTGGAACATAAATCCACTTTACCAAAAGACATCACAACCAAGATAAATAGATATGCATGTGGCTACAAGCATGCTAACAACAACATTATTTCAAGGTATGTTTGACTATTGTGAACACCATGCAAATCCCTCAAGAAATCAACATCCATTTCAGTTCTTTTTGAGTGGTGAAAATATCCAATGATGCCTTCTTGTATATGAATTGATGTGAATTAAAAATTCTTTTTGAGTGGTGAAAATATCCAATGATGCCTTATTGTATATGAATTAATGTGAATTAAAAATTGAAGAGAATAAAAAATCCATAAACTAGTGATCCTGGAGACTCTAAATGAAGCACCAAAGCCTAAACAATTGGAAAAATCCTAAATAAGTTTCCAATCTAGAAAGCATGACATTGATTTTTTCTAGGTCATTTTTTGTGACAAATTGTTCATTTATATGGATATAATTCCCTCTTTAGATATAAAAAAATGCGAAAAGAAGTCCAATCACAAACTTCGAGGAAGAAAAATATAAATAATCATATGTGTATTTGGATAGTAGCAAATTATTTTTCACCTACGAAAGAAGAAGGAAAGTCCTAAGATTTGTAGGAATTCTTAAAAGAGCTAGTCTTTTTTTTCTAATAAATATTTTTCAAAACAGACTATATTTCAAATGAGAATAAAAAATTACAATGCCATAATAGAAACCTTAACCACAACTCAATAATTATTCTCTATATTTATTAACAAAGGTTCTTTATATTTATTAAAGAAAGAGCAAATTAAAAAAAATACACAAATTTAATTCATATTGTAGGCAAGGATTTGAGAAATTAAAGAATATTTCTATGCAAATTGTAAATACCACCACGAAGATAGTCTCACATTAGATATGTTTAAGACTCACATGATATCATTAGATATGTTTAAGACTCACATGATATAGAGACCACCACCCATGCATGACATTGTAGGTAGAAAATGAAACCATGTCCATTATTAGAGAACATAAATGCATGAAGTGGAGAAGGGAAATATTTGTGTTTTGAAATAACACCCATGGATCTAATTATTGGAGATAACTATGAATATGTAATTTTCAAAATAATACAATATAGCGAGAATTAAAATGCAAGAATTGAAATGCAGAAAAGCTTTTCTATATTTTTGCACTAGCTCCTAGGCATTTTACAAAGTGGACAGTCTAAAATGTAGGGATATGAGAAATGGTAGGTATTCCAACGTGTGCATTGATAATAAGATTGATATAAATTAAGCGAGCTCATATAATCCCTTACGGTGGCATTTGTCCACATGTGGAATCTCCATTTCTATAAATAGTGTGCAATAAATTCCATAAACAACATAGTTCTATGTGTTCCTATGTTAATGATGGAAGCACCAAAGACATGACAACGTGTGCAACCTGTTTTTAAAGCATTCCTCTTTTGTACAAAAAGGAATAGGACATATATTAAAACAATATAACACAAAATAGTCCGTGAAAGGTCAAGAACAATACATAAAACACATATGTTGATGAATAACACCTATTCTTTTTTATGTAAAATATTTTGGAAATAAAACATGTTTATGTTTTTTCACCATTCATAATGATGTGAGTGGATATTCCATCTATTATTAAAGTATTTATCAAAAGATTTAAAGTAATAGAAAATAGTAATTATTAAAAAAGTTAAATAAATTGTGGTTTGAGTATTAAAAAAGTTAGATAAATTGTGGGTTGGGTTAGGGATTAAAACTTTTAAATGAAATATAATTAAGTACCTAAATAAAGATGAACATGATCAAATAAATTTGTCACTAATGAAAAGAAAAAATATGATAAAATAAAAATTGAAATAAATATTAATATAATAGAAAATTAATTTATTAAAGGGGAATTGGATGATATAGAATATATTGTAACATTCCACTCTTGTGATCACATGTTATTGACTTATTCTTTGAGGACACTTGCATGCAAGTGATTCAGTTTTAGTTTATGGTTGTTTGTTCATTTATGGATTCTTGTGATGATGTTGATGGATTATGATGTTATGTTATTTGATACCTTTGTATTGACAGATGTTATAGACGAGTTTCCCTTGAGTGTGCAAGACACTTGATAGATTGAGGATGCCACTAACATCAATGAACCTCCTTGGACTTTGGATCAAACTAGTGAGTGGACTGTATTGGTTGGGGTATTTTTATTTATGCATATGTGACATATGATCGGGTATATTATGATGTTGTTTATGGATCATTGACATTGTTTCATTGATGGATGTAGGATGGCGATTGCTTGTTAATCAGAATCACGTAAGGAGTAAAGGGGCCATGCACAAAAAACAAATATTGAGGCAGAGGGGTGGCAACAACCTTGCCACAACATACTAGCACTCCCATCGTGGCTCGAATTGTAGGTTAACGATTACTTAATTCGAGAAATCCACGATGTCGTGAGGAAAGACTGAAACATTCGCTCACGAAGATTCTAAGGGGCACACAATAAGGTAGGGTCCTTATTCCTTAGAGGCCGTTAGTCTCTCACAAGGTCATTTGAATGTGGTATTGACTCCAAGGGTTGGACAACTACCAAAACCAGTCAAAGGCGAGTAGCACCATTGGAGCACATAGTGCGTCTTGAAGGGAACAACACGTAATTAAAATTTGAATCAAAGGTGAGTGGCACCCTTGGAGCATGAAGTGCGTCTTGAATGACATGTCACGGTATAAAATAAAACTTGAGTCAATGAACCTAGGTGCCTAGAAAACAATAATTTTTTTTGACATTATGGGACTTAAAATAATTATTAAATGGGTAATTTTTATTAATTATAAATTCTTCTTAAAAATTATAAGCCTAGTTTAAAAATTTGAACCCAAGTCTAAAGTGTGTAAGAAGACTAAAACTAAATTATAAATTAAGTAAATGGGGAATGAAGAAAAATCAAGTTAGGAATTGAAAAAGTAAAAATTGTATGTAAAGATTTAATTATATAAATGTGTGCAAGAGAATACCAAATTAGAAATTAAGATAAGAAAGGAATTCAATGTAAAAAATGAATGTGGAAGCATAGAAAGGTATCTAGTCTAGTATAACTAAAGAACTTTCCTAAATTAAATACAACTAAGTTTTAGAAAGACATCGGTCATTAAAAGGTAAATAGAGGGAATAAAGGAACAACTAGGAGTGATTTTAGGAGCGTTTTTAGGTTGGGTGAGGGAAATTGACATTTAATTAAATTAAATTATGGATTTAATAGTGAAATTAAGGGAACAAGCTACAAGTGTATGGGGGAAATAATTACTAATTAAATTTTATTAAAAAATGAATTAAGTGTGCAAATGGAAAGTTGTCACTAAGAAAAATTCTATAAAGGAAATGGTTGAGAGGAGGAATTGATCGTAACTGGTTTGAGTAAGGTTATGTTCCAAACATTCTGACTAATTTTACTTATGAGGGTTTGGATACCCATCTCAAGAAAGATAGTGGTAGCTCTACCTTGCGATGTAAGCTGGGAGCTAGAGTATTATGGTTGTGGTTGTGTGTGGCCCCTTTGAGGCTCAGAGGGCTATGGGGGAAGAAGAGTACCCATAGCGTTGATTGAGAGGTACCGGTGAAGCTTCTCTCCTTCAGTCATGGTATTTTCATTTTGAATTTGCATTATATCAAGTTTTTATTGCGTATATGTTTTTAGAATTAGTCTATTGATTGATGGTCTGGAAAATACGTGTGGTTGTCAAATGCTTTCTATGTGATTTGTATCCCTTGCATCCTCTATGATTTATTAATTCTCTGCATTTTAAAACCGTTTCTCCCACCATCCTTCATTTGAATTTTTCTGAGTTATTAATGTTCTTGTAGTTTTTGTGTGAGTTGTATCCTCATACTAGCAATTTTAATTTTTAATTCTCAGCGATTGTCTTACTTGCCCAACGATTTTGGGTATCCTCTTACCTTTGTCTTTGCGCCTTCACACTATTTCCCAGAGCATTTGCATCTTTCCCCTCGCGAATTTCTCAAAGATTTTATCATGGATTTTTAAACCCGAATCCTCTTTGTGTACAATCTCGATTACCTCTACATTTTAATTTGTTTTCTCTACAATTTTGAAGGATTATCACCTCATCAATTATTATATCAGGACCCCTACGTTTTACAATGCATTCACTGCAATTTGATGGATTTACACCTACCTAGCGATGGTTCCTTTTCGTTCTTCTTTGAACCAATGCATTCCTTTATCTTTTGGAAACGATGGAAGATGCCTTCTTGGAACCGATGCATGATCTTATTATGGCACCTATGAGAATTTGTTAAGCCCATTTTTGGATATATATATATATATATATATATATATATATAAAAGCTGAAAAAATTACCTTCCATGAAAGAAAGAAAGGCAATCTGCATTACACATTCAATATGCATTATCGCTTACCTCAATGTTTGGAATATTGTTGCCACTCAATTATACCCCCCACATTATATTTACCGCATTGTGGTCCACATTACACTTTCAGTCAGTCAATATGCACCAACCAACATAAAAGATTTAATGTCTACACCAAACAACATAGATTTATATATTTATATACATTGATTCATACAACATAGCATATTTGTTCGATCCCATAGCATGAGACCTTGACCACACAATAGGGTTAGGCAATGGATAGAGGAAGAAGCCTTTAAACAGAATATTTACCCTATCACCCCTGCGCCCTCACACATGTGCCCAACGACTTAACTTCTTTTATTTTGTGTTTTTGGGTTGCCCTCAACAATTGATCAGAGCTTGGCATTTTCCTTCTATTGCACATTTCGACCAACTTCTTCCACCATAATGTTCTGAGTTGGATTTGATTATAGTTCGCGCTAATTTTTTTTTAATCTCTGAGTATTACCATTTGCCCCTGCGTATCACTAAATGACCCCAACGATTTTTGCTTACCAAAACTCTATGCTTAGCATGCCACTCTGCGAGTTTCTGGGTGGTGTTAGATCCATGTGTTTTTCTTCCTTTCTTATTGTCTCTACATGGACAGGAAACTACCCACTCGACGTAAATTCAGATAATAATTTAGAAAGTTGAAAACTATTTAACTATAAATAAAAAGAATATTCAGTTAATTATTATTTTAATTAAGAATTTATATTTATAAATAAAAAAGTTTTTATTTCTTTACATTAAATGTTATTTTTTTTATTATTATTTAAATATTTGAATAATATTGATATTAGAGTAATATCTCTTTGTATGAAAAAGGTTTTGAGTACTTTTTCATTCATATTTTATTTTATCTTAGATTATTTTGAATAATATTCATGTTTAGGAAAGTAATGTGTATTTCAAATATGGAATGTTTGATATTAAAACATATCTTCATGTTTATTTCATCTAATCATAGTTATTTAAACATTAATGCTCAAGCGGGTGTAGACTATTTTACTAGAGATTAATGAAGGAGTGAAAATCATACTAGAACTAATTTAAAAAAAAAACGGACTGCGCGCGCGTTCTAGGTTTGCAGGCCGCCCCTGCGTGCCCCAGAGGCTGCCAAGCCAGTTCGTTTGTTCTGCAGAGTTCTCACGGCCCCATGGAAGCTCCAGGGGACCCCGATCCGCCCCCAGAAGTACAGGCATTCAAGAAAATGGTAGCTTCAGGCCCAAAGCGGCCGCCTTCAACTTCACAACAAAAGTTCGTAAAGAAGATGGATTCCATCCCTACGGTGGCACTGCCAGAGGAAGAAACCTGTAAAGCAACGCTGAACTTGGTCGAGAGAGGACTAATAGGACAGTTTATGGGCCTCTGGCCTTCGCCGAAATCAGTTGAAGAGTGGACGCAAAGGAACTGGAAACCCCTGATCAAGAAGGGGGTCAAAAGCTATTTTGTAGGAAAGGGCTTCTTTATCTTTGTCTTCGAGAACACTGAGGATAGGGGATTGATATTCAGAAATGGGACTTACTTTATGGGACCGCAGGGCCTCTACCTGAATAAATGGACACCCGATTTCGATCCCACGCAAGATGTTCCATCTGCAGTTCCGGTATGGGTCAGGCTCCCACACCTTCCTCTTCACTGCTGGAATCAAAAATCCCTCCAGATCATTGGTAACACTCTGGGAAAATATATAGACCACGCTGCAAGGAAGGATCAGTATTCATGTGCTAGAATCTGCGTAGAAGTAGACTTAGAAGAGGGTCTTCCGGAAGCAATCAATCTTACCGCAGCTGGGTGGTCGTACGTACAGGAGCTGGATTATGAGCAATTACCTTTTAAGTGCAGACACTTCCATGGACATGGACACTTTGCAAAGCATTGCAAGAAGAAAGCAGAGGAACAAGCAGAAAAACTCAATGGGGAAGCATGGACCCTGATCCAGAAAAACCCAAACACAAAAAAAGGAAAAGGAAAAGGTCATTTGACCATATCCCACAGCAGTGATAGAAATGAAAAAGAAAAGGATGCAGCCCAAAAGGAAGCAGCAAATGACCATGACAGGAATGCAAAACAATCAGAAGAGAATGGTGAGCAGGCAGAAAATATACTCTCATTCAAAGAGGGAGGGAATGAGCCACAGATTGGGGACAAGCAAGGCAGCCCTTCAAACCCTACATATGCAGAAATCGCAAAGAAAAAACCAGAGGAAAGCTCAGGTTCGTCAGAGGACGAAACCTTTGAGCCTCCCTCAAAGAAAGCAGGAAGGAAGTCCCGCAAAGAGAAGAGGGAGGAGGAGGCAGAAAGGTTCAAGTCGCAAGGCAGCCAGCCCACTATAGAAATGTCTATTGGTCGAAACACTAGACCAAGACCTTCCAAGGGAGGTCTCATCCCCCCCCCATCAAGTAAGTAATGAAGCTCGCCTCCTGGAACTGTAGAGGTCTGGGGAATCCCAATAAAATAGAAGCAGTCAAGGACCTGTTGAAAGCAAATCCCTCAGATATTCTAATGCTCCAGGAGACCAAAATAAAAGGGGAAGCCCTTCTGGAAATTAGCAGATCAAAGTGGAACAAAAGAGATGGCAAAGCAGTCAGCTCAAGGGGGACCTCCGGAGGTTTGGCAACTCTCTGGACCGAGGACTCTTTCCAACTGAATAAGCATTCCGAAACTCAGCACTGGATACTCACGGAGTTGAAGCACAATCCAAGTAAGTTAACCATATCTCTTTTCAATCTTTACGTTCCAGTCTCTTATGCTGAAAAACGAGAATGCTGGAACTCTCTTTCGAATTATTTAGATGAGAACTCCCCCAGCAACATCATCATAGCAGGGGATCTTAACATTGTCATAAAAGCAAAAGAGAAGAGGGGGGGCTCCAATCATACAGATCCCATGATGGGTAAACTAGAGGAAATCATGCAGTCTTGGGATCTCTTAGATTTCAACCCAATCCAAGGAACTTTCACTTGGACCAATAACAGGGTAGGTGCGGAACATATCTCTGCCCTCTTAGACCGATTCCTTGTGCAAAGCTCCATAATGATGAATAAAAAGATAATCACGACCAAAATTCTGCCAAAACTTACCCCAGATCATAAGCCAATACAACTGCTACTGGATGAAGAAGAAGAGCTGGGTCCCATTCCGTTTCGATTCAGTCCATTGTGGATTGACAGAGGGGATTTTTTAGAGACAGTAAAATCAGCATGGACCAAGCATTTCTCAGGTTCGCCAAGCTATGTCTGGGAACAAAAGCTGAAAGCCACAAAACAAGCATTGAAGGAATGGATAAAGAAACCAACCCCTTCCACCACCGAACAAAGAAAAGAAGAAGTCCAGTCCCTACAGGCTTTGCAGTCAGATATGGAGCACAAAGACATCACAACAGAGCTGCTGGAAGAAGAAGTAAAAGAGCAGCGATCTACTTTCCAATCCTTCCGAAGGGAGGAAGAGTATTGGAGACTTAAATCCAGAAATCTCTGGCTGAAGGCTGGGGACAGGAATACCTCCTACTTCCATCGGCAATACAGAGCGAGGTTGTCCAGGAATCACATAGCAGAAATTAAAACAGGGGATGGTCAAGTTTGTAAAGGGTTCAGTCAAGTCAAAGCCGCTGCAGAAGCCCATTTCAAGAACTTATATAGAGAAGACACACCAAGCATCAAAGAGGAAACTGAAGACCTTCTCTCCAACATCCCGC
>ML789327.1:861041-893966 GCA_009831015.1 Picea engelmannii
TTTGGTACTCGGGACTTCGGGTTTTTCGGCACCCGAGAGTTCATTATGCAATGACTCCCCACCTCTTGTCATTTCAATTGCCGAATTCCGAAATTCCGATTTACTTTACCCTCCGGGCCCACAGCACCGCTGTCGCCCACTAACACGGTGGCACGTGGCAAGTTCAGGAGGATCCACGTCGCTTTCAACGACGTCATCGGGTCCCACCTTTCTCGCTTCTCTTCTCGTATTGTATTACCACTTGCTGGCATGTGGTACTCTTCATGTGTCCACCTGGCACATCTCCCGATTGAAGCTTCGGGTTTCGGGGTTTCGTGATCCTCAATTTCCCGATGTGCCTTCGCCTTATCCCCCTCGGCTATGCCGAGGTCCATGTGACCTCCTCTCATAAGACCACATTCTTTTACTCTTATCGGGGTTTCAGACTTTCCAAAGCCGAAACACAAGTGTCCTCAGGATTTGCGATTCTCCGATTCTCGACGCGCCTTATCTTCAGCTAGCCCTCCTGGCTATAGCTTCCGGACAATGTGACCATCACCCTATGACTACAAACTTACCCCTCAGGGTTTTGGGGTTTGCGATGCCAAAATGAATACACCTACGGAATTCCCGACTCCTCAAATTCTGACTCTCTGTCGTGCTGACAGCTGGTCTCCACTATGACACTGTCCTCAGCTCTGATGTGCAAACAGTTGTCCCCTACTCATCGGGGTTTCGCGTTTCACAATTCCAAAGTGCATAAACCCCATGTCCACGGGATTCCCGATATCCCGATGGACCAAACGCCGATGGATGGCTTCATTATCGGGACTTTTCCCGATGGCGTCGATGGTTGCCATGTGTCCCCTATCTGACGGACAGTCCCAATTTCTCCGGGTTTTCGTGACATGTGTTGTCCGGAGTTTCTTGTCCTCAGGAACTTTGATACGCCGATTTCCCAATGCACCAAAGTGCCGATGGGAGCTCGATGTCCGCCATGTGTCTCTCTCTCCAACGTACGGCTCCAGATCTCATCGGATCCTTCGCCCCTGGTCTCGGAGGTTTAACCTTCGGACACCTCCCGACAGATCCAACGGCTATTGGGTTTTCCGGCCGAGATCTGATGGTTCAGAGGGTTCCTAACCAACTCAAAATTTCGCATATCGCGATTTCCACACCCCTCTGCCATTTCCGAAGGAATTTTAATCCTTACGCACATTTTTCCAGATCTGACTGTCACGAGAGCTCGCCTTCCCTCTCGAACGGATCCTAAGGTTCTAACACCATTGGTGTAGAGACCTGTCTCCCTTTGGCTATAGACCACATCGGCTATAGTTTCATTGCATAGCTAAACTTCTTGAGTTCTTAATAAAAACTCATCAAGTGTCTCCTGGACGCTTCAAAGCAAACCAGGGTCCGAAATTGGTCCTCTCGACTCAATTTCCCTTCGCATTCTCAGTCCAAAGACCACTCCACTGTCCCATCTAGGCTCAGTGTCGAAACCTTGGCTCTGATACCAATTTGTAGTGTACCCTTTTCACTACCGAGGTTTTCAAAACTCTTTGTTACCATTCTATACATGGATTTTTACATAATTCGTATAGACATTATAAGCACATGCATTTAAACAATTAAACACACTTAAATATCAGAGTAAAATATATAAGTTACTGCTACAATTAAACAAGCCATAGCATTCAATAGTAATTCATTTACACAGCGGAAAACATGATAACATATCCAGAAGAGTCATGCAAATGTGATAAAACATAGTCAGATACTTATCTGCTGACAGTGAAGAAATCCACCAACCAAATGCAGGCCTCCCACGAACCTCCCAGCCGTAGACCACACTTCTCCTCAACTCAACAGTGGGTCACCCCCGAGCTAGGACTGAGCTCCACACCAGGGCAAGGAATCTAGACTCAGGCTGAGGTTACAGGGAATTCAGTCATACACAACCACCAGGAAGAAAGCTCTCCCAGGAATCTCCCTCGCTCACTGCCCACATACCCTCATTCCCCACATGCCTGTTCCACCCCATGAGAGTGCACCTTCTCTGTCACCTGGACAGTCCTTCAGCTACCAGTCTCCCTTACCTTGGGTTACAGGAACAGACTGGACCAGAAGTCTCCAGGCTCTATGGCAGCTACAGGGTTCCTTCCAGGAGTTCTCTCCTCCCTCTGCGCACTCTCTCACCTGGAGGAGTCGCTCACAGGCCAACAAGCCTCACGTAGTCCAGTACTATGTGGTCACAACAACCCCTGGGGAAAACATACACGAGCTATCCAACAGGTTTAACAATGGCTGATGGTCTCACGGATTGGCTCCACACATAGGCTCAACGCTCAGACAGAGGATGTTTCGGCCTTTCAGAATTCAACACACACAGAGGCTATTCCCAAAATCAACACAAACTATTTAATTTCCCGTTCCAGAACAGAGGAATACACCAGTTTCCTCAGAGCCAAATACAGGCTTCCTCGAACTGGTTCGGTGATGGCAAATGGGTCTCACGGTCACGGCTTCGGGCTCGAGAGGTACGGATTATTCAGAACAATCACAGGCTTTCCAGCTCTCAGGGACGCACGAGGTATTCGTTGCAGAGGTCGAGTTAATTGTACTGCTCAGAGCCTGTACACACTCAGGCATTCGGGTGGAATCGAGGAGGAATCCCCCTCATGGCTCATCTTGGCCGTTTTATCTGCATGCACCAGGGCTGACACTTGTCACCCTTGGAACTGCATGTGTTCCATTAGCCTACATCCCTTTTGCATGCTTTCTCTTTCCAAAACTTAGGATAAACAGAAATGCACATGTCTCTTTTTGAAATAATATTAAAATATTATTTCCCAGGCTTAAGCCCCCTAGGCTCAACACTTAGCCCCGTTCCCACCTTCCAGCCCCTAGTCTCTTTCCCACTCTGTGGACGCTCAGTCCCCCTTCACTCATTCATTGTGGTCGGTCTGCACCTGGCGGTGTTTATATTTTATTGATTATTCTGCATACATACAAGTACAACAGCAGGCTCCTAGCCCTCAAACACTTAGGCTTCCTGGCCTAACAAACACATAAGCCTTTCGACTTATACAAAACTTGGCTCACCAGCCTATAGAGTACATTTACAATTCATTGCATATATCATGATCTGTAACGGGGCTCGGCCTTGGGGACACTACAACAGTACCTTTCAACCCACAACAAAATGGTGTTGCAAAGAGGAAAAAACAAGACATAATTGAAGATGCCAAGGAAATTTTACATGAACATGATTTACCCGTGATGCTTTGGGTAGAATCATGCAAAACTATACTTTATGTTCATAACAAGAGTTCTAATAGGATTTTGGAGGAAAAAAATCGTGAGGAGGGATTCACAGGAGTGAAACATGAGATAGGGAATTTGGGGATCTTTGGTTTTCGAGTCTATATCCATGTTCCTAAGAAGAAGCGAACAAAGTTTGAACCTTTCGAAATAAAGGGAATGTTTGTGGGATATAAAGAGACTTTGAAGGCCTATTATATCTACATTCCATGAAAATGATATGTTGTGGTTAGTCAGGATGTAAGGTTTGAGGAGGACTTGGATTTCAGGAGGTCCCATGAGATCACAATAGGTGGTGATGAACAAGAGCCCCCAAAGGTTGAGGAGAATACAATTACATATAGTATAGAGGAGGAGCCCTTAGATCATGAGGAGGCGTCATAAGAGTTTTTGGATCCAGTGGATCCTCCTAGTGACTAGGATATGAGAACTGGATGGCTTCGAGAGAAATTGAAGGATGCTAAGGGACATACATCCCCCAGAGAGACTCGCGGGGAGAGAAGACCATTGTAGATATTTAGCTCATATGTGGCTCTTATGATCAATATCATTGATTCTAAGCCTTCCAGTTTTGAGGAAGAGGCAGACCAATAGGTTTGGAGGGATGCCACGATGGAGGAGTACCAATACATATTGAATAATGATGTATGGGATATAGTTATGAAACCAAAGGGGATGTCGGTATTGACTTCGAAGTGCATCTACAAGATCAATCATGATTAAAATGGAAGTATCAAGAAGTATAAGTCAAGGTTCATAGAAAGAGGGTTCTATGAGAAAGAGGGAGTAGAATACAATGAGAGATTTGATCCAGTGGCCATGTATACTTATATTAGAACCATTATTTCTCTCACTTTAGTTATGAAGTGGAAGATTCATCAGATGTATGTGAAGACAAATTTTTACAATAGTGTGATTTAGGAGGAGGTATGCATAAAGAAACCTCAAGTATTTTATGTACATGGGAGGAAAAAACATGTGTGTAGGTTGAAGAAGCCGTTGTATGGACTTAAGCATGCACCAAGATCATGGTACTTGAGTATTAATGGGTATTTTTAGACCTTGGGTTTCAACAAGAGTGACATAGACCCAAACCTATATATTCTACAGGTTGGTAAGGATCCTCTCATATTGGTGTAGTATGTTGATGATTTGTTTCTCATAGGAGATGAGAAATCGTTACCAGGTGAAAAAGGGAATTGGCCTCAAGCTCAAGATGAAGGATATTGGATTGATGCATTACTTCTTAGGATTATAGGTGTGGAAGAAACTAGGAGAGATACTCCTTAGATAGGGGAAGTATGTAGTTTATATACTAAAGAGATTCGAGAATATGGACTATAAGTACATGACCACACTTACGACCACCAATATGAATACACTGGTGAATTCAGATTCAGACTTGGTGGATCCCATGATGTACATGTACTTGATTGGTTCATTGATGTATATGTTCAATACCAAACCATATATATTTTTTTCTATCAAAACCTTGATTCATTTCATGGTAGAACCGAGGCATGTGCATTGACTTGTAACAAAACATTTTCTTAGGTACCTTTGAGGTGCAGTTGGGTTTGGTTTGATATATGTTTGAATCGTGGCATTGAGATCAACAAAGGAAGAGTTTATGGCAACCAATTTGGCAAGTTGTGAGGTTATCTGGATTCACATAGAACTTGTAGGATTATTTGGCCAAGTCTTACATCCCATCGTGATTCACTATGATAAACATATATGTATCAAGATCTTAGAGAACCCAGTGTTTCATGATAGGTAAAAACACATTGAGATTATAAACCACTTCATCAGAGATAGAGTACATAACGAAGTAGTGAAGCTCCAACACATTTACAAAGATGAGCATATTGTAAATATTCTCACCCAACCCCTAGTGAAGGGGAATTTTTTCTACTTGAGATACAAACTAGGAGTGTTGGAGAATACCTCCCTTATTAAGAGGGAGTGTTGATTTTTGTAGATTTGGTAGGTATTACCACAAGAGGTCAGGCTGTCAGGCATGTGATAATATTTTTTGGCACAAAATCATCTTCCAATTTCATTGAAATCGACCTTAGAATGAGTCTAGAGCCTCATGGGAAATTTGATGGTGTTTGTGGGCTTTTGCAGGGGTGCCACACCCACAAAGAGGAATAAAATATTCTAATTAATTTTTGAGTTTAGGAAAGGTTCCTAAAGTCATTCATTATACTTTTATATAAAGGAGAGAATTCATTATGACATTTCATGATTGTGGCATCATGGAGTTAGCATAAGTGAGTAAATGCTTGTGATAGGGAGTATGGAAATTGTAGCAAGTAGATTTTTGCAACTAGGAAATTTGTCCCAGGGTTTTTGGATCATATGTGGGAAGTGGGAAAGGATGCACATCTGAAGGAAGCTAAGTTTTTTGTACATGTACGTAGGTTGTCTTGGGAAAATTCACGTATGTACATGAGTTGTAGGAAGGTGAATCATGTATGTACATAGGTTGCAGTGGGAATGATCAAATCTGTACACGACTTGCAGAAGGGTAAATCATGTACATCCATACAAGGTTTCTCAGTAGGATCTGGTCCATACAATATGACGTAAACAATAATGCAATTGACTTCAACACACCATATAGGTGGTCTGCAATAGACTTATGAGTTGGGAATTGTCCCAAGTATCTTGATTATATTTTTTGGTTTTTGAAGGACAAGTTTGTCCTCAAATTTTGGTGAATTTATATTGGTTGGGAGGGCTGGTTTTTCCCTCATAATTTTGGAAATTTATAAATTTAGAGAGCATAATTTTTTTTGTTTCATATATGTTGATGATTCATCCTTGATCTTGTTCTTTCTGATGTTATATTTACAGTCAATAATTTCAATGTAAAATTATTTAGTTCTAATAGCTAGGGTTACCGTTAGATCACTAGGAAGCAATTTTCAGATCTAAAACTAGTCACATAGAGTTGCATGTGAAAATTGACATTGCACTCATGGAGTCCTATGCCCTCGTAATATTTATTCTAACTTGGTCTGCAGTAATGATGTATTTTATTAATACATTCGAGTGATTACATTTTACAATGAAGGATAATAGGTGACATTGTTTCTATATATCTTCTATTTAAGCATGAATACTCATGCATTTTATCTCATCAACTAGTTTTCCAATGTACCTTTGAGATATCATGCATTGTGTGTGTAGGATGAAAATTCGTAACTTGCACTAGTTTCCTAAGATGGTTCTAGAAGAAGGAAATTACATTTCTATCTAGGAAATGAAATGACATGACTGGAAATCAAGCACACCACACTTGCAAAAAACTAAACACACCAAACTTGCAACAAATAAACACACTTGAATTAGCATGAATGATTGTGATACTTCAATCAGTCTTTTTATTTGCAAGGTAATGCATAATGTTACAATGATCTTCTTGACTATTTATATTATCATTTATCATTATGCATATATATACACTTCACATTTGATCATGAATTAACAAGTAAATGTAAAATAGAGCATATGAAAGAGTTTAAGCTACAGGAATTGAAAAGAACATGTAACATACATAAATAATCTACTGATACATAACCTGTAAATGAAATGGAACAACGATAAAGTAAAACAAGATGATAAAATAAATAAAAATGATATACATCAAAGGCAACTATTTATAGATCTAAAACCATTATTCTCTATATTGGTGCCCCTTTAGAGAGTAGGAATTCAGGATCTATTACAACAAATATAATGATTTAGATAAGAACTCACACATTCAAAATAATAACCAACAAGTGTGATAGAGGCCTGGATGTTTTTTTTTTTAATTGGAAATCCAAGTCTTTTACAACACATCTCTGAACAACATCCATATGTCCCAAATTGATCCCTTTGGGATAAATATTATACACATATAGATAAGTTTCAAATCCTAAGTTTATAAATAAAATAACAAAGAAACCTAATTTTCTAATTCTAGAAAATCTGGTCCTCTACACCAAGTATAGTTATCAAAAGAGGAAATTTGATCAGTCACTAATATAGAAGTGTGGGGATTAGATCAAACCCCGTATAAAAACAATAATAACTCAAGTGTTCCTAGGATGCTCAACCAGTGAATAAGGAGAAACATCCTCACTCACACATACTCCATATTGATTCCACAATCCTTGTTGATGGTTAACTTTGGGTATAAAAAATCCAACAACTCTGTAGGAATGGAATATTGGAGTAATGGTTCCTAACAATCCAATTGAGCCATGATGCTCACATGTGATTGAATTCCCTACTCAAAATATGTTTCATAACTAATTTATCGGTGATTGGAGCTTTATTAATCACCTAGGAAAGATGTCTTGCACTTCATACCATAGGTTTAGCACACATACTGAAATTAAAAGAAGCTAACCAAACATTTTTAATCAAACACATAAAAAAATAACTAAAACACAATCCATGAATCCTAAGAGCCAATTCATCATAAGATAGCTTAATTAACAAGTGGATGTGCAGATGTGACAATGATGAAGTAATAAGAGGGTTAAATTAGGATTAAAATGATTCCATATAAGATGCTTGTCAATAGGATTTTTATCATATGGGCTCTCTGACCTAATAATCACACAGACACTCTGGCCCAAACATACAGACATAGACACTCTAGCCCATAACATCTTGGCTCATATACCTACAAAACATATGTACATTTGCAATATGGGTTTCAACTTGGGATATTACATTTCCTTCCCCCTTATTTATGCACTATCCTTAGTGCATTATATATACATGTACAAACAAAATTATTCAATAAGGTCCAAAAGTATGAAAGTATTATTCTTACATAGTTTCCTCATATCGCATTGTAACGACCCTGCCGTTACGAGAACAAGTGATGTACAACTGGATTTTTCTTTTGTTATCCTTTATGGTTGTATTAGGAAATTTTAAAATATCGCAATAAATAACAACATCATCAACACAACTTTCACGTACATTAATGAAAAAAAATTTAAATCCTTGACAATCAATTACGGAACCATGTCAACACATCATCATCATGATCACATAACATTCCATATTAAAACCAAGTCACAAGGAATTTATCAATTATTCTCAAGGCACAAGGCCCAACCACAACTACGGTCATCTACCATAATAAGTTTCCATTACACGCTAGAACACTAATGTATAAGGACGTCATTTATTACATAAAATCCAAGAGAACCAGTAGTCTAAACAATTGTTCTTACATTAAAATCATTGTGCGTGAGTGTAAAACAACTACACAACTCGTCATGTCAGCATTTATTTAATAATCCATGACTTATCCTCAACTTCACCTTCATGGCTTAGCAGTCGTATCGATATCAATTCAATCATACTTCAACACCACAATTCAAGGCGCATGAGAATCTATTAATGAAATTAAAACATACATCACCTCCATTAATGGCACAAGATTTAACATTGATTATTTTCATTGTGCGAGGAAGTCAATCCCATAAAATTAATCATGATTATCATTAATTCCAAGGTGAAAGGAAATGACGAAGCAATCACACACGACATAAAATTCATAAGAGCAAGTAGTCTAATGTCTACATCAATCATTCATTAATAATTTAATGGTGCAATAAAGGTTGTTAATCCATATTCATTGATGAATCTATTAACACAATTAAATATTGTAATCCATCATTCATTAATATATTGTTGACGCTAGTAAATACTTGCATTCATTAATACATAAAATCAGAATGCATGCAAGTTTAAAATATAAAACTCAAATTTGTGACAAGAAATTCATTTGCGCAAGATTAAGATAATCACCATCATCTGTACAATGCATTTGTTCAAGGTGCAAGATGATTTCCAATTAATCTAAGTCACAAGGAGTCTAAGATAAAACTTTTCAGGCACGAGTGATTAACAAACACAACACATGTCCCCCATTTTTCAAGGTGCGCGAGGGTAATTACCTTCTACCTTCTAGTCCACATAAAGGTTAACACAGATTGGACACTTTAACTCTTTAATAGGAAGGTACCACAACCCAACTAAAACACTCCCCACAAGGTGATCATCAACCTCTTACAAATCTCAGAGGAACAAATAAATTAGACATCATTAAAATACTATTCATTACTAAATATTCTATATAAGAGAAGCTAGTTAACAGAGCAATTTACCAAGATCATTGGTTGAGAGACTCAAAACCTTAAGGAGGTATTGTCCCTTATGGTGGTTAGTATGGTTTACGTTTAATGTAATAATAACAAATCATTAAAGGATTAGATAATTAGGCACTTCCTGTCACTAAATAATAGTGAAAATTGAAACAATAATAATTACCTATTAATCAGTAAGAAATTAGAAGGTAGCCAGACAAGAATCTAGTGGCTAACCCTAAGGCTTAAAATTAGAAGTAAATCTATGGGCTTGAAAATACAAGATTTAAATTATTTTAGAGAGGCTTGTGCACTTGGTCGAAAAAGGGGATGTTGAAGGGTCCCATTAAGGTGCGAAACAATGGATGTGTTGGGGATAATGGTTGAATGGGGCATGCAATGCAGTGGTTCCCAGGTAAACACTGAGAGAGAGACGTGTGCAGTAGTACACAGATGCCAAGTAAATACAAGAAAGAACAAAGGTTTAATGCATGGACGCGGAGGAAGGCGAATTCGCCTAAGAATTTTTTTTAAAACACAGAAGGAAGGTGAATTCTCTGGGATAAATTCTCCACACAGAGGTAAAGACTGTTGGGAGAAATGCTCCATGAGGTTTAGTCACTTTTGAATATATATATATATATATATATATATATATATATATATATATATATATATATATTCAACAGAGAAACGAACGTCTTCCTTTCTCAAAAGTAGATTCGACCTGAAATAAGTGGTGTTGCCCCGCCCCAAAACTAGTTCTAATTGGTGACTTGAGAGGGGGAATTATAAACGATCAAGACCATTTCTTCTTGCATCATCAATATAGATATGATTCAAGCAGTAGGAAGAACCAATTCAATGAGTAAGTAACTTGTAATTATGTTGTGTCGCTAGCTCGCTAGGTCCCATAATACGAATTCACGAAATTTGTTTTATGGAGAAGCTCTATGTCTCTCTGCTTGCACCTGGGTGACTATAGACTCCACAGTTCTGTCTCTGATTCTTTGGAAATTTTCCAGATTTAATTAGAGTTTCCTCATGGGTTGCATAAGGAAAACTATAGCTATTCCTTGTGCTAAACTTTATATGCTAAAGGTTGTTGGCCATGTCACCTTATTTGATAGACAAGAGGGTGCAGGGTAAAATATCTCTATTTTAGTTGGTCATTATGTTCTTTAGAAACTGCTCGAACGAATGGGGATGATGGGTTTTGATTGTAGGATAATGGAGATAGTAGGAGGAGGCGTAAAACAAATTTGAGGAAAAGTGGGGAAGGCATGATATGTAAATCCAAGGAAACTGAAAGGTTAAAATCGATCCAACAATGAATATAATGAAAACAATGGAATGTCGCGTTTTTCAATTAGAGGAAAGTTCGTCTACCGATTGATGGACACTTTCACATTTAGCGAATTCACAGTTAATCGAGTGTTGGAGCTTCTTTAGACATAGCAAATATCAAACCTAGATCTACAATTTAACTCGACACTATTAGCCTTGTAGTGAGTACTCCTCAGCAAATGCATCAAGGAAACTGATGTTCCACGGGAATTTCAGCAAAGGAATTTACACTGCGGTTCTAAATTTACCCCTAAGAACAATAATTTGATCATGCATTATTTTATAATTGATCTAAGAAGATAAGAAGCGTCCATACCATGAAGGGGGTGTGTAAAAAGATACATATCAACGATCAAGTAACAAGGGTTCTCAATTAAACACTTAGGGAAATAAGAGTAATCGATTCTTCATAAGACTATGCACAAATCACATTCGTTAACTATTTACAAGAATTAAAAAATTGTGTAAATACCGAATTAAAACATCTTACGATAATTACAACAACAATTTAATTAAAACTTCAGGAAATACAATCTTAGAATTGGAGTACCTTAATCGACGACGAATATGTTCACCCGTGCTTGCGCTCTGTCCAGATCCCCACTTGCTAATCGTTGAGACCTCATCGATACCTCCTAGACAACAATAGGGGTACTCTTCTTCCCCGTGAGCCCCCCGAGCTGCAAAGGGCCATGCACACAAAACCAAAGAATAAGCTATCTCCCAGCTCACATCGCAAGGTTGAGCTACCACTCTCTATCTAAGTTGGGTATCCCAACTCCCACAAGGAAAATCAGTCAAGAGAAAAAAATACGGTAGCATAACCTTATAGATGCCAGTCGTGATCCGTTCTCCTCTTCTGCCATTTCTTTTATAGAGTTCTCTTAGTGACTATTTTCCAAAATGTACAATTAATTTTTTTTATTAAAATTTTATTTGGAATATTCTCCCCCATACAATTATCACCCGATCCCTTAGTTTCACCAGAAATTCATTTAATTAATTAAATTAAATTGCTAATTTCCCTCACCCACCTAAAAGCGTTCCTAAAAGAGATCATTGATGTCCATTTATTCCCTCACATTCCCTTAAAGATTGATGCCTTTCTTAAATCCTAGTTGAGTTTGAATTTGGAAAGTTCTCTAGACTAGATTCCCTTTTGTGTTCCACATTCCTTTTATATTTAATTTTCCCCTTTTTGGTATAAGTTATAAATTAGCAGGTTTTGCACATAGCAGCAACTAATTTTTTTTGATAAGTTATTTCTCCTTTAATTTTTAAATTTGATTTTTCTTCATCCCCGCTTTATTAATTGATTAATTAGTTTTAGTCATTATACCCCCAATTAGACCCATGCTCTAATTTCAATTGGGCTTAGCAAAATGGTTTCTAAGGGAAATTTTATAATTATTAAACTTTACTCATACACTATTTATTTTAAGGTTGGCCAAATTAAAATGAGATATTGTTTTCTAGGTACCTAATTTCATTGACTCGCCCATGTTAAAGTTGTGACGTACCCTTCAAGACAGACTACGTGCTCCAAGGGTGCCACTCGCCTTTTGACTGATTTTGGTAGACATCATGTGCTTGGAGTCAATACTCAGTTAGGTGATCTTGTGGGAAACTAAGGGCCTCTAAGTAAAAAGGAACCTTCCTTATTTTGTGCCTCTTAGAATCTTAGTGAGCGACTGTCTCAGTCTTCCCTCACTACATCCTAGATATATTGAACTACATAATCGTTAACCTACAGTTCGATCCACGATGAGAGTGCTATTAGGTTGTGGTAGGGATGGTGCCACACCTCTCCCTCAATATCTCTGGCTGTCTTGTGTGACCCCTTTACTCCAAATGTGAGTTTGAATAATAATCTATCGTCATTCTTCATCCATCAACATAACATGCCAGACATCCATAACAATATCATAATATACCAGTCATATGTCACATATGCAATAAAAGAATACTCAAACCACAAATAGTCCACTCCTCGACTCGATCCAGAGTCTAAGGAGGTCCCTCAATGCCATCAACATCCTGAATCTATCTAGATTCCTGCACACTTAAGAGAAACCAATCAATAGCACATGTCAAAAAATATATAATCAAATAATATATCATCATATCCACAGCCTCAACATCATAATCCATAAGCTAAGCAGTCAATCATATAATGAACCAGATCACTTTCTCACAATTTTCCTCAAGGAATAAGTCAAATTAGGTGTGAGAAAGAGAGGGATGTTACATACACCCCCTCTTGTTTCAAAATTTGTCCCGAAGTTTCATCATATACAAGTGTCGAAATAAATTATCTCACAATATCTAAATGTCTAGCTATCAAACAAAAAGGAAACTGCTAATGCATATCATATGCATCCTCCTAGGTAGTCGAGTGTGGACTCTAATTGTCCCACTGGACCTTGAACTGATCGACAGTTCAATGTAGTAGCTGTCAAATGCAATGGTCTAGAAGGTGGATTGGATCCACCGTGAGCGCACCCTCGCTCAACATCTTCCAAGAACTCAAGTAAATCACATGTGTAGGATCACTTACCTAAATTCGCACACAGATACAAGATAAATATCGAGCAATGCCTCAATGAATGAGGCAGGTTAGCCATTAGGCCCTTCATAATTATGTTCAGGAGATGCACATTGGCAAATTCCCTTCTGTCGATCTTGTGCTTCTTCCAACCATTTTTCATATCATTTATACTTGTTCTTCCATTTCTTGGATCGCTTCTGGTCCTAGAAGAAATACATCCTCGAGTCTATCCTAGCTCAAAGGCATGCAATACATTTTCTCATAGAGAAACTCAACAGTGCCATCTAAATGATGCCTTTTTGGTTGTTGCCGCACACAAACTCTGTCAGCGAAAAGAACTATTCCCAAAACTTATGTTGGTCCAACACACACATATGCAACAAAACCTTCCAAAATTGGTTCGTTCCTTTATTCAACCTATCTATCTCAGGGAAATGCTATACTAAAGTTCAGTGGTGTTCCCAAGGATTCTTGGAAAACTTGTCCAAATGTCTTGCAAACACCGATTCCCTTATCATATATTATTCTTTTGGTACATATGGAAGTCTCAATATTTTTCTAATATAACTCTAGCTATACCTGGAACCTGATGCATCGCACGCACAGGGACACAGGTGTGCACTCTTCATTAGAGTGTGAACTATCAAGAAAATATAGTCATGCCTCCTTGACATTAACAACAATCCCCACAATGAAGTCCATTGAAATGACCTCCCATTTCTATTCTGGAAAATCATGTGGTTGTATTAATCCTGCCAGATGTCTACGTTCAACCTTCACTCGCTAATGTCCTAGAGACCTCACCATGTAGATAACCATGTCCGGCTTCATCCCTACGAGAAGAATGAGGGATCAAGGTCTACCCTCATCTTCATGAATCCAATATGATCCATGTACATTTCTTTATGAGCTTCATTTAATATCAAACCTCTCAATTTTTCATTGGGCGGTAAGTAAATCCAGTTATTATATCTAAAAAATCCATCGTTTTCCACAGTAAATACCTCAAATTTTGGTACCAACAAGGTATTTTTTCTAATAAATTCCTTAACCTCTTGATTCCAGTCATTGTCATGTTTTATAGTTAGAATCATTTCACATAAATTTTTCTTAAAGAGGTATCACAAAAAATATGCATGGTCTTCGACTCAACGCATCAACCACTTTGTTCATTGTTCCCTTTATGTAGTTAATCTCAAAATAATATTCGGTAAGCATTTCTTCCCAACGCCTATTGTCGCGCATTCAAGTCACTTTGTGTCAAAAGGTGTTGTAAACCACAATGGTATTTTTTTTTTAGTTCAAATTTTCTTCCAAACAGGTAGAGTCTCCACACTCTCAGGGAAGACACAATGACTAATAACTCCAAATCATGCGTCGCATAGTTCTCCTTATGCCTCCTTAGCTTCCTTAAGGTGTAAGATATCACTCGGCCATCTTACAACAAGACTCTTCCTAATCCTTCCTTGGATGCATCCATGCACACCAAGAAGTCCTCATCCATGTTAGGGAATTTTAGTATCAGTGTTGTCATCAACAACTCCTTGATCCTTCTAAATGCTTCTGCGCATTTCTCAGTCCACACAAATTCTTCTTCTTCTTCTGCAATTCTGCAATTGGATTTCTATCTTCGAAAAACCCTTGATGAACCATTGATAACATCTATCTAAACCCACAAAGTTACATACTTCTGGTACATTCATCAGCGCAAGCAATTCCCGAATAGCCAGTACCTTTGTTGGATCCACATCGATACCTTCACCATAGATAAAATGCCCTATATAATGAGTCCTTGACAGGTAAAAAGAGCATTTCAATAGTTTCCCGCCATTCATTCTCTCGTAAATACAGTAGTACTAAGTGCACATGTTTGTCAATGAATACTTGAACAAACTTGTCTAAGTATTCACGGAAATGGTAAACTCATAGTGTTTGAACCACGTTTTGAAAGTTGTCTTAGGAATATAATCCTCTTTAATTCATAATTGGCGATAAATCGATCTCCAATCAATCTTGAATACACCATAGTGCCTTTCATTTGATTAAGAAAATTGTCTATACTTGGAAACGGATATAGGTTCCTGAATGTTGCCTTGTTCAAGGATGGTAGTCAACACAGAGTCTTCCATAACCCATCCTTATTATGTATGAGAATAATAGGCTCACCCCGATGTGACACACTTGGACATAAATTCCTAGGTCCAACAAATCCATCAGTTTCATTTTCAACTCTTGTAACTCAGGGATCAACATCCGATAAGGATCTCTCGCTACATGTCAACAATACTCGCGCCATGGGAAGGTCCTTCTAATCCTTTCATCATGCCCTTGTCATTTAGTGCCTAGATTTCATATAGTTTGCAGCCCTGGGCATGCTCTTATGTTGTTGTAGCGAAGAAATGAACATCAGGGATACTCCTTATTTTCTTCCTACAATCACACTTCTTTGTCCCTTATCCTCGGTCCAAATCAACCACTTCATCTCATCATTGATATTGCATCATGTGATTCCCACCAATACATACTGATCACGTCATCATAAGATATTAATATCATGACGTAGGTCGGAATTAGTTACACTATTCCCCAGGTTTAAGAAACAGTTCATACCCCTTCCTCCAACCATCTGGTTGGCACTTGAAGCCATTCCGACGAATATAATCTCATCTAGTCGAATGCCTTTACCTAAATCCCTTCAGCGTGATACTGGAAATAAATCTCTTTGTAGCACAAAGATCTATCTAAAAACTTAAGGTGTGGTCAATGATGATACCTGTCATCTCAAGAACAATAGACTGGTGATCAACTTGACGATTAATCATTGCGGTCATGATTCCTTTGGGCCTTTCCCATCTCCACAATGGTAGGGTGTCTTTTTGACCTGGCCTCTGTGACCTTTTCAACTGAACAATCTTTCTGGTGAGGTGGCTCTCCATATTTCGAGCACCCGTCTCCGGTCCAATGTCCTAGCCCTAAAGTAGAAGTTGTTGGCCTACCAACCTAAGATCCTAGTCTGCTTTGCTGACACGACTAACTGTGGCTGTTGGAGGCAATTCCCTATAAGGGTCTTTTGTTGAGGAACACGTAGTCATAGTGTTTTGAACAAGGGTTTTATAGACATATCTTGATACCCAGATGTCTTTTCTGTTTGGCATCTGATGATGTTGCCCACCATATGTCATCAGTCTAGATGGTCTTGAAGGAGTCATGCCCTGACTCCCATGGTCAATTCTTCCTTATCTCACAGGCCTACTGAACTACATTTTGCAACGTTTGAGGCATTTAGATCCTTGCCTTTGCAAAAAATCTAGATTTAAGGCCAACAAAAGCTTGCTAACCTAAAGATTCTCCGTGTTCATATGTGGGGCATACCAGAGTAGATCCATAAATATGGTCTCATAATCTGGCACCATATGACCATCCTGTCGTAAAGCGCTGGACTCATCGAGGTGGTGCTCAATGAGTTCCTCTAAAATTTACTTCTCTCGAAACTGTTCCATGAATTGTTCTCATAACACGACTTCGATGACCATGTTTTTAGTTGAGGTAGGAGTGTCTTCCACCATAGAAGAGTTCTTTGCTTTAGCTGAAGACCATCATGCAAACCTTCATGCTTGAGGTTATAACCATGAAATGCGAATCACATTGTCTTGATCTCCATCCATGCCTCGATAGCTGAACCTTCCATGGAACTCATGAACGAGGCAACTTAATCTTATATATTTTCCTTGTGAATTCTACCAACACTGGTCGGGGAAAACTGTGGACCCTCAAGGGTAGATGCGCCCTATCCTTATCTCAGTACAGACAGCTTAGTCAAGGCCTCTGAAATTTCCCTGGAAGGACCTTGTCAAACCCAATGCATCTTACGTGACAATCCTCTCATTCTAAAGACTTTTTGTTCTCCTTGGGGGTTCGACCCCTCTGATGCAGGTGCTACTAGACGCATCGTGCCTCCTCCCCTGGTACCACATCATGAATTTCTGCGGTGTCCTCTAGCCATGATTACCACATGGATAGGTTAATATTTGAAATAGCATTGAGTATTAACCAAGGGATTAATTCAGTGGAAGCTGGGGCGATCCACAATCGTAGGGTCGAACCTGCTCTGATACCAAATGTAACGACCCTGTAATTATGACAACAAGTGACGTACAAATATTTGTTTTTGTTTTTTTATCCTTTATTGTTGTGCTAGGAAATTTTAAAACATCACAATAAATAGAAACATCATAGACACAACTTTGACATACATTAATGAAACAAATTTAAATCCTTGAAAATTAATTACGGCACCATGCCGACACATCATCATCATGAACACATAACAAACCATATTAAAACCAAGGCACAAGGCATTTATCAGTTATTCTTGAGGCGCAAGGCCCAACCACAACTATGATCATCTGTCATAAAAAGTTTCCATTACGCCCTATAAGATTAATGTCTAAGGACATTATTTATTACAAAAAATCCAAGAGGGTCAGTAGTCTAAACAATCTTTCTTACATTACAATCGTTGAACGTGAGTGTAAAACAACTACATAACTCGTCATGTCAACATTTATTTAATGATGCCCGAATTAACCTCAACTTCACCTTCATGGCTTAGAATTCATCTAGATATCAATTAAATCATACTTCAACACCACAATTCAAGGTGCATCAGAATCTATTAATGCAATAAAACATACATAACCTCCATTGATGGTGCAAGATTTAACATTAGTTATTTTCAATGTGCGAGGAAGTCAATCCCATAAAATTAATCACAATTATCATTAATTCCAAGGTGCAAGGAAATGATGTAGCAATCACACACGACATAAAATTCATAAGCGCAAGTAGTCTAATGTCTACATCAATCATTCATTAATCATTTAATCGTGAAATAAAGGTTGTTAAACCATATTCATTGATGAATATAATAACGCAAGTAAATATTGCAATCCATGATTCATTAATACATTGGTTACACCAATAAAGACTTTTGTTCATTAATACATAAAATCCGAATGTGCACAGGTCTAAAATCTAAAACTCAAATTTATGACAAGAAATTCATTTGCACAAAGTAATATAATCGCCATCATCCATACAATGCATTTTTTCAAGGCGCAAGATGATTGTAAATTAATCTAAGTCACAAGGAGTCTAAACTAAAACTTTTCTAGCGCGAGAGATTAATAAAAGAAACAAACGTCCCCCCTTTTCAAGACGTGCGAGGGTAATTACCTTCTACCTTCTATTCCACATCAAGGTTAACACGGATTCAACACTTTAACTCTTTATTAGGCAGTTACCACAACCCAACTAAAACACTCCCCACAAGGTCATCATCAACCTCTTACAAATCTTAGAGGAACAAATAAATTGGACATCATTAAAATATTATTGATTATTAAATCATTCTATATAAGAGAAGCTAGTTAACGGATACATTTACCAAGATCATAGGGCGAGAGACTCGGAACCTTAAGGAGGTAGGGTCCCTTATGTTGGTTACTATGGTTTTCCTTTAAAGTAATAATAACTCATCATTAAAGGATTAGATAATTAGGCACTTCCTGTCACTAAATAATAATGAAAACTGATCGAACAATAAGTACCTATTAATCAGTAAGAAATTAGAAGGTAGTTAGATGGGAATCTAGTGGATAACCCTAAGGCGTAAAATTATAAGTAAACCTACTGGTCTGAAAATACATGCTTTAAATTAATTCAGAGAGGGTTGTGCTCGTGGTCGAAAAAGGGGTTGTTGAAGGGTCCCATTAAGGTGTGAAACAATGGATGCGCTGGGGATAATGGATGAATGGGGCATGAAACAAAATGGTTCCTAGATCAATGGCGAGAGAGATATGCGCTTAGTAGTACACATATGCCATGTAAATAAAGAAAAGCACAAAGGTTTAATTCATGGATGCAGAGGAAAGCGAATTCGCCTAAGAATGTTTTTTGAAACACAGAAGGAAAGTGAAAGTGTTGGGTGAAATGATCCACACAGAGGTAAAGACTATTGGGAGAAATGATCCACGAGGTTTAGTCACTTTTGAATATATATATCTCTCCCTTTCTCAAAAGTATATTCGACCTGAAATAAGCAGTGATGCACCACCCCAGAACCATTTCTAATCGGTGACTTGAGAGGGGGAATTATCAACGATCAAGACCATTTCTTCCTGCATCATCAATATAGATACGATTCAAGTAGTACGGAGAACCATCTCATCGAGTAAGTAACTTCTAATTATGTTTGTTCGCTAGCTCGCTCGGTACCATAGTATGAATTCACAACATCTGTTCTATGGAGAAGATTTATGACTTTCTTCATGCACCTCGGTGACTGTAGACTCCACAGTTTTGTCTCTTATTCTTCAAAAATGTTCCATATTTAATTATATTTTGCTCACGGGTTTCATAAGGAAAAGAGTACCTATTCCTTGTGCTAAACTTTATATGCTAAAGGTTGCTAGCCATCATCACCTTATTTGATAGACAAGAGAGTGCAGGGTAAAATATCTCTATTTTCGTTAGTCATTATGTGCTTAATAAACGGCTTGAACAAATGAGAATGATGGGTTATGATTCTATGATAGTGGAGATAGTAGTAGGAGGCATGACAAAAATTTAAGGAGGAAGAGTGGGGAAAGCGTGAGATGTAAATACAAGGAGACTGAAAGGTTAAAATCGACCCAGCAAGGAATATGATGAGAACGATGGAATGTCGCATATTTCAATTAGAGGAAAGCTCGTCTACCGATTAATGGACACTTTCACATTTAGCGAATTCATAGTTAATCAGGTGATGGAGTTGCTTTACACATAGCAGATATCAAACGTGGATCTACAAGTTTACTCGACATTGTTAGCCTTGTAGTGACTACTCGTCAACAAATGCATCAAGGAAACTATTGGTCCACAAGAATTTCAGCAAAGGAATTTACACTATGGTTCTAAAGATGCCCTAAGCACAACAATTTGATCATGTATTCTTTTATAATTGATCTAAGAAGATAAGCATCGTCTAAACCATGAAGGGGGCATGTTAGAAGATACATATCAGCGATCAAGTAACAAGGGTTCTCCATTAAACACTTAGGGAAATATGAGTAATGGATTCTTTATAAGGCTATCCGAAAACTAGATTTTTTAACTATTTACAAGAATTAAAACAATGTGTAACTCCTGAATTACAACAACTTATGATAATTACAACAACAATTTAATTAAAACTTAAGGAGTTAAAATCTCATAATTAGAGTACCTTAACCGATGATGAAGATGTTCACCCTCTCTTGTGCTCCATCCATTTCTCCATTTTCTAATCATTGAGACCTCACCGGTACCTCCCATTCAATGTTAGGGGTACTCTTCTTCCCCCTGAGCCCCCCAAGATGCAAAGGGGCCACACACACAAAACCAGAGAATAAGCTAGCTCACATCTTGCCTCGAAAGGTCGAGATACAACTCTTTATCCGAGCTGGGCATCCCAACTCCCACAAGGAAAATCACTCAAGAGAAAAATAAGCCGACAACATAGCCTTATGCATGCTAGTCGTGATCCATTCCCCTCCTCTTCGATTTCTTTTATAGATTTCTCTTAGTGACTAGTTGCCAAAATGTACAATGAATTCTTTTTATTGAAATTTTATTAGGAATATTCCCCCTCATACACTTTTCACCTGATCCCTTAGTTGCACTAGAAATTAATTTAATTAATTAAATTAATTTTCTAATTTCCCTCAACCACCTAAAAACGCTCCTCAATGTCCCTTTATTCCCTTAAAGACTCACACCTTTCTTAAAGCTTAGTTGAGTTCGAATTTGGAAAGTTCTCTAGACTAGATTCCCTTCTATATTTTACATTCCTTTTGTATTTAAGTTTCCCCTTTTTGTTCTAAGTTCTAAATTAGCAAGTTTTGCACATAGCAACAATTAATGTTTTTTGATAGATTGTTTCTCCTTCAATTTTTAAATTTGATTTTTCTTCATCCCCACTTTATTAATTGGTTAATTATTTTTAGTCCTTATACCCCCCAATTAGACCTATTCTCTAATTTCAATTAGGCTTAGCAAAATGGTTTTTAAGGGAAATTTTATAATGATTAAACTTTACTCATATACTATTTATTTTAAGGCTGACCAAATCAAAATGAGATATTATTTTCTAGGTACCCAAGTTCATTGACTAACCCGTGTTGAAACCGCGATGTGCCCTTCAAGACGCACTACGTGCTCCAAGGATGCCACTCTCCTTTTGACTGATTTTGGTAGACGTCAAGCCCTTGGAGTCAATACTCTTTAGGTGACCTTGTGGGAGACTAAGGGCCTCTAAGAAATAAGGACCTTGCCTTATTGCACGACCCTAAGAATATTTGTGAGCGATTAACTCAATCTTCCCTCAAGACATCGTCGATCTCTAGAACTAGGTAATTGTTAACCTACAGTTCGAGCCATGCTGGGAGTGCTAGTAGGTCATGGGAGGGTTGTTTCCACACCTCTCCCTCAATATCTTTGGTTGTCGTGCGTGACCCCTTTACTCCAAATGTGAGTCTAATTAGAAAGATATCGTCAGCCTGCATCTATCAATGAAACATGTCAGTGATCCATAAAAACATCATAATATACTAGTCATATGTCACAAATGCAATAACAAAATACTCAAACCACAAATATTCCACTCTGTGACTCGATCTGGAGTCCAAGGAGGTCCATCGATTCCATCGACATCCTCAATCTGTCCAGGGTCTTGCACACTTAGGAGAAACTAGTCAATAGCACATGCCAACACATATATAATCAAATAACGTATCATCATATCCAAAACCTCAACATCAGAATCCATAAGCTAAGCATTCAATCATATAATGAACCAGATCACTTGCTTGCAAGTGTCCTCAAGGAATAAGTCAAATCAGGTGTGCACAAGAGAGATATGTTACACGCACCTTTAGGACTATAACAGGTCCACTGGACCTCACTCACTCCATGACGTTGTCATTGAATCTTGTTTCTTTATGGTTCCATTCTTTCTAAATTCCTGATTCATGTCTTTATTCCTCAGCTGTAAGGATTTTTCTCGATTCCATAAAGCTGCCTAGGGAAAGAATTTAGCTCATTGTTCTTTTTGACACACCCTCATTATTCTAGCCACCATGTCATATGCATTCTTGAGCTTCCTCTTCCTTATTTCACTCACCTTTCTAGGATTTTTCATCCCTTCTGTACTATACAATCATTTTTTTTATCATCTTTCTAAGGCTTTCACATGCAAGGAAAGCACCAACTCATCACTAGAAATTCACTAAGAGTATGCACTCTGTGGAAATCATAGGGTTCCATTGTCCTAATGATATCCTTTATTTTTTATCTTTCAAACTTTAATATCCACCATATTATCTGTATCACACACATATAGTCATTATAAGATATCATCAAACAATTTCACTGAGAAATCAATTTTTTTTCATTATAAGGAAATTCAAATTTTCCCAAGTATGATATTTCTTCTCATAATTACTTGGCTCTTGCAGTAGCAGGAATCAATATTTATTATGGATTACACCATTACCATACTCAAGCCCATTTTTTCCTACAATACTCTCAACCTTTCATTTAGCCAAACAAATTGTCAATATCTCATGCACAATATATTTTTATTGTAATATTTACAAAATATCACAAAGTGATCTTCCATCAATCCATATATTAAATTGAATGACATTATCATTCCCTACACATGCATTATCAAAAACTAAGATTTCCCTTTTTCTAGCCATCATTATAAATTCATTACTTTGTTCCCTGGAAAGAGCTCTCGTGTATTCCATCCTCATGTGACCGCTTTAACGTTCAACTCTTTTGTTGAAATTTCTAATAGTTTCTGAATGTTCTCAACTTTATGAATTAGCAAAAAATACATTATTTCAGTTGTTAGCATAATCATTTCTATGCAATATAGTATATTCATGCATTCACCAAAATTCATTTGATAATTCATTTAAGAATATAAAACTCTATCTTAGCATGCAAGTGTGAAATTCTACCATTTGATAATGCATTTAAGAATATACAACTCTATCTTAGCATGCGTGTGTGAAAATCTACCATTTGATAATGCATTTAAGAATATACAACTCTATCTTAGAAAGCATAACTGCTCAATGTTCCCTTGCATTTATTTCATAATACCCTTTATCTAAGTCATGCATCCCACCATGGTGAATTGGAAGGTCCGACCAATGCCTCAACACATCATCTATATACTTCCATTATCTATTTTCCCATTTGAATTACTTCATTTTCAACCCAAACACTACACCAAGAATATAATTATTTGGTTCTCTTTAGTGTTGGAAAAATCTTGCAGTCCAAACATCAATTATAAGGAGGAATATTGTAGCATACTTGTGTGGCACCATAGCCTTTCCATACTCAACCATGTCATGGCCTCACACATAGATAGATTTAATGGAATTTATTTCTATAATAGGTTTATATCTCCTATAATGTTGTGGCTATTAGCTCATAACCAACATATTCCTGACATGTTATTATGTCATATGAATGTATTCAAAATATAAACAACCTTTATAAATATCCCAGGCCTTCAGCCTTTACCACACCCAATGGTATATAATTACTTTTAATTCATTCAATTACACACAAGAATATAACTTTAAATGTTAAATTATGACTAATGTAATTCTTACCTAAATTCCCTTCAACAATTATGCAACATAAGTAGATCAAATCATACCTACATAGTTGTAATTAGTTTTTTTGATGCTACCTAATTAGTTGATATATGTAGAAACTCGTCGACTTCCTTCACCAATATTTTATCAACATTTTACTTTTCTACTATATCTTCTTCATATGGATGACTATTAGTGGCATCATCATCAACAACACTTGCAACCATGATATAAACTCCCTTTTCCCTAGGCACAATAGTCATGATTAACAACCTTCAACTATAACCTATTTATTTCATATATACCAATATACTATTCTCAATATACAACATAATATATGCACTCTCAAACACTTTTTCATGCACTAATGCATATCTATATGCACTAATAATGCATCCTTAACATGCCCATCAATGAATATACATTCCATCTTCCCATGCTATATATGGCTATCAAATAGGCCATGTCACAATTGTTTCTACAACAACTGAAGAAACTTATTTCATGATTTATATATCTCATTGTTGTTCCTAACTATTCCTCAAATCTCACTAGATTCATATAGCCTTTTGTGTTATTTTTGTAATCATTATGCATGATTATTTTCTTCTTTGATCATTTTCTATCCAAATCATACTTGGCCACTTTACATTTCCATCCATGTTGTCTTATTGAATTTGAAACTTCAAAAATTTTACTTTTTTGAATCAAACTGACTCAACCTTTCTTTGACTGAAAACTTCATCGCTTGTGGTGCCTATACCATTCTCTTCTCCCTCCCTAGCCAATTGTGTCTCAAACTTCACTTCCTTAGTTAATTTTTCATCATACTATAATTCTTCCTATGAGTCCTCTTCCTACTTTTGGTTTCATAGAAGCTACCTTGGAGCAGTCAAATATATTTTTCATCCCATTGTAAACTCCATTGGTACTTCCATTCTTCTATAAAATAACCAATGGATCCTTTCCACTTGAGATGGGTTCTTTTTTGGTGTCATCTCTTTTGCATATAAATTCAAGCATAGAAATGTTTCTTTCTTCATGGGACTCTTAATGATTTCCCCTATTAAAATCACCTCCCATTCTTGAATCCTTTTGACTTGTCATCCCATTCCACCATAGGAATGCAATTAGTACTCTTCTATTTCACTTAACCTTGTCTATATGAATCAATAATTCTCTTTTAGTGTTGTCATCCTTCCTTGAGAGGTCCAATACACTCCAATTATCTTAGCATCCACCTCGTGGTATTTTTTTCCATTATATCAATATGTTCAAGGAATTTGATTATTCCTAGAGTCCTTCTTCCATTTATGGAACACTTTTCCTTGAATTCTGACTACATCCTTATAAAATAGTTCCTCACATAATGTTTTCTTTATGAATCTATTGGAAATCTTTAGCATGCATTCACCTTCATTACTTCACCTGTGATGTTTTGACACTTGTACCATGTTTCCACTGCACAATTTTGATAACAAGAGTGGTGATACTAATCCAAATATACATAACTGATCTTTGAAGATGATGCATATTATATCCATGTATACACTATGTCTCTCTTTATCAAAAAACTAGCTTCCTGAATTCTCAATTTTCCTAGTTGATCCTAGATCATATCTTAAATTTTTTCATTCCCGGACTTTAATCATATCGTGAAGAATCCTTTTCATCACACTCTTTCATTGAGTTTTTATTCTCATCCTTGATACCAATTCAAAACTCTTTCACCCGCTATATAAACCACCCTTCTATATTTCTTGTTTATGTAGCTACATGAGTACCCACTTCTCATGCATTATCGTAAATTGTCGATGGGATTCATTAGTCATCATCCAAATTTGATATGCATAGTTGTAATTTGGAATTGTTTTCCAAAAATAATAATTTCATTAGAGGTATTAAATATCTCTCATTACAACTAGTTGTCTGATCCTTGCAACTTTCTAAAGAAACCACATGCTTATTCTGAAGAACTGCCTCTAACCTTTTTATCATACGTATAAATTCCCCTTACATATTCAACATATACATTTCTCATTATAAACATTTTTTGTTCTATCAATACCCTTAAGTATGAAAAATGTGCATGAAACACAATTTGTTAGACAAAACAATAATTCTAAAATTCTAGAAAAAACATGCATATGTTTCCCTTTAAGTGCAACATAAATATTCTTTTTGACTTCCTGTGAAGTATTCTACTCAATTCACAATTTTGGGTGAGTATATGGAATACTCGATCCAATATATTTCCATTGAATACTTTCTTTCTCAAATCGTATCTCTAAGTAGAAAATTACAATCATCTAAGTATTGCCAAATTAGCCCTTTTTATGCACTTTTCTTCCAGGTGCAATTAATCCCAAACACCAAATTTTGTCACTTGGATAATAAATTATGTCAAGAACCAAGGAAAAAATGGTATGATGCCTATATAACACTGATGATGGGTAATTCATAACAACTCTCATATTGTCACCTTGAGAAATTTGGAAATGACAACTTTGCCCCTTTGTCTTTGTCCAGGCTTAGCAATTTTAGCCTTGTCCATGCATCCCTACACCAACTCCTTTGGAATTTCGATAGAATCTCAATTGAGTATGCCTACGTTTTGAAATATCTGTCCAAATTTCACGTTCATCTAAGCTCCAATCTGGTAGTTTTGTTCTGCTAAAGATCTCATTGTTTTTCCCTTTTAGAATTGAATTCTACAAGAATCTCCTCTTCCATCCTACACAATTTTAGGTAACCATATTCCAATTCTAGCTCCATATATGTCTTTTATGGTCCATGAGATTTCCATATACTACTTCTGTGCCCTGAACTGAATTCTAATCAAGGTGTTATTCCCTATGGAAGTGTGTTGGTAGCCAAATCATACCTTGTACTATTTAAGATGTAGCTTCCTCATACAAGCTCTATTTTGAACCCAAAATAGCTTGTTGGAAATATCTCATTGAGATCTTCCATTTAAAAATAATAAAATCTACGTGGTGCCTTTTTCACGTCCAGTTTGTGAATTTTGAACTCCTAAAAATGTCGTTTAGGGCCTCAAAATTCCTCTCCAAGATTATGACCTTCAAAACCCTGATAATTTTTTAAAACATTGACTAGTTTTTGCTAACATGTCTAATGATTTGGTGTTTTAGATCCAAGTGGAACCCTGAGGTGATGCCATGCCATCCCTTTGGCCACCCCGATGCTACCTTGTCAGTCCCACCTTCCTCTTTCACTTTTTCCTCTCCTTCTTCCATTCTCTGTCATCTTTCCTCCTTTACCTTTATCCTACACTTTACAACTAATAGATTATTATTATTATTATTATATTACTTTTGGACCCACTTGTATTGGTTGTCTGCTTGGAATACCTATGACCTTGGATGGGACAAAGATCCCACCTTGTCTTAGTGGAATTCCACACAACTCTCCCTTATTGGTCATGGGTATGGAAAGGTGTCATCGCACACCCTTTCCCTTCGGTACATGATCTAGAATGATCCCATATTTAACAACGGAGATTATCAAGAGATGAATGGTGGGGAAGCCACATCACATCACCAACATGCTCAAGGGTTAACACACCCTCTACGATGTGACCCATGAACTTACATGCTACCTAGATTGAACTATGGATATCAAGGGAGATTAGCAATGAAAGATCCATGTCACATCACCAACGTGCCCAATATTTAACAACCCCTTTGCAATGTGACACTACAAAACTGCCTTGATACATGGTGCATCTTCACTAGTTTCACATCTCGAACGATCATTTCCAAAATCGCTTCACTACCCTTACAATACCACTTATGATATCGATCGATATCACCTCACTAAACATACCATCACCATGTGACCAAATTCCACCATCCTACCACCATGGTAGTCCACATAACCACTACCGCGACAACCTCCATGTTGATGTAACGGTACGAACAATTACCCAAATTTTCCAAAATTTCAAAATTTCCCAATTTTTTTTCAAATATGCATAATTTAAATTTTTTTGGCATGGATTCCATAAAAATCTAAAATTAATCTTTCTATGGTGAACTTTAGTTTTTCAACTAACCAATTACCTCCATGCTAAATTTTTTTAACATTTCTGGGCATGAATTCCTCCCAAATTCACTCAAAATTTGGGAACTTTTACCCAAATTCACCATGGCTACTTATAAATTCATAAATTGAACTAATTTCATGACTGGATTTTACCATTCAGAGGTTAAAAATCATGGATTTTAACCCTTGAATAAAAATTTCCCAAAATTGCAGGAAAATTCCCAAACTTTTTCTTGTAAAATTTTAACAAATACATTGCAGACACCCTCCAAACTTTAAATCCACAATTTCATTTTCTGTTTTCTTAAAAATTCCCCATGTAGGCTTAATGTTGAACCCATGTCTTTGATACCACAATGTAAGATCCCCAACCTCCAAGTTGGGCCTTGCCACACAATGTTTTTTTCTCTGATACCTTTTATTAATTACAATGCCCTTCATATGCAATGAATATGTAGTTCTAATAACATAAAAATCATGGATAAATATATACAAATGTACCACAAAAAATTTGATATATTTACCACAAAAAAAACATCATATCACATAAAATAAAACTTATCTTATAGTTAAAATCACCAACTACCTACAGACCTTAGACGTTCCTCCCAACCGTAGATTTTGTTGTTCATGCACTCTCAACACTAGGTCACCCCCAATATGGGGCTATGAATTGAATCCACCATTTAAAATCCTACCTAAGCCAAACTAAGGTGCAACGACACACAAATATAGGACAAGGCCAATGGCACTAACTCTAGTAGAAGTTATATATCACATTATTTCATTACCCACAACCTATCCCACCCCAGGAAGTGTACCCCTTCACTTCTCCACATTCCTTCAACTCTACCACTTCCCTTCCATGGCTTCAAAAATAGTCTTTCTAGGAATTCTCAGATCTATATGGAACTTGGAAAAAAAGGCTTCTCATAAAGAGATATGATATTCACTATCCTAGCACATAGGGAAACCTATACCCAACAATTCTCTCATCCAAAGATAATGCTACACAGACTTGAAAACCCACCTCTTCAAACACAAACCACCAAGGATTTATAGAGTAACAACAACTTCATAGCTCCCACTCTCTAGGAAATGGTACGGATGGAATGGAACAATGTAATGGAATGAATGATAATTACACTAAATTCCCAACATTTTATATGCATGTTCCTATCTTGACAGTTGTCATTCTAGGAACTACCTTAACTCCATTTGGTGATTCATTCCTTCACTTAGGAACTTGTGATAAAAACAGATCATAAGACTTAGGAGTTAGGAATAATATTATTTTATTCACTTAGCTTAATCCCCCTTGAATTAGCACCTTTTCTTAATCCCTTATCCCCCTTTCCCTATCATGGAGTCCTATCCACCCATTCTCTTTTGTCTAACTTAGTCTACAAAAGTGATTTATTTTATTAATATATCTGAGTGATTTCATTTTACAATGTTGGCTCATAGGCCTTTCATCATATAGGCTCTCCATCCTAATAATCAAACTAGAACTTTGGCCTAAAACATACATACAAAGACACTCTCACACATAACATCTTGTCTCATCATCCTATAAAACACATTTACAATATGGGGTTCAACTAGGGGATATTACACCATGAGATGAAAAACAGTAGAGCTAAAAAATAAGATTCATTTTTTCTTAAGTGGTATAATACTATTTGGTTGAATCAACATTACTATCAATAAGAATATCTAGTTGGAGTTCATGAGGCAGGTTAGGGTTTCCAAGATGATTTTGATTAGATTTAAATCATATAGAAAATGAAGTATGTAGAGGGGAGTTGTCGGAAGGAATGGAAACTTAAAATATGTAAATTATGGACACTAATATATTATATTGAGTATGAAGTTTAGGCCAAGGAATATATAAACTAAAGAGGCCATTTACAATCTCTCTATTGTAATATATGCAACAATATCCTTACCAATGCCAATAATTTGATTATATCATGCTTTCCATGTTCCTAGGATTGAACAAGATATTTATTTGTATAAATTTTGTAGATTATTAAATAACCATGTCAAACATGGAGTTTTGGGTTGGTTTGAATGAATGTGAGTTTTGGCATTTTCTTGTATATGAAAGATAAAATATACAATGCCACAAATCATGAATTAAAGAAAAACTTCTAAACATATATAATCTCTACACAAACATCCAAAGGATACACAACAAGTACAATTAGGAATCCCAAATACTCGCTACAAGGAAGATATTAGTAATATTAATGTTATAGGATATTGATTGGCCTATAGGTCCTTTGATATTGTTTTGTGCATGGATAAAATATAGTGGCCTATTGAAGGTAGCCTTAGTTATACTTGGGGATTATACTTAATTTAGCTCTTATGCACCCCCATATCAGTCTGGAGATTTTGAAGATGAGTTTTTCCTAAGGTGATTTTGATTTGGTTGAGTGAATTATCTTAAATACAATGTTGATGAGAAAGAAATTCTTGGAAGTCTATACCACAACCTTCCATGTAGCAATTTTGAAGAGGAAGAAATTCATTAATGAATTTGTTCTTCGCAAGCATTGTTCTTTGGAAGATAGAAATTGATTTGTTTGGTTGGCCTATAGTTCCCTGGATACTATTTTTTGCGATGAAGAAATCAAATTGCAAATTTGAATTAGAAAAGATAAAGATAAGGCTTGTACTTAAGCTAGTTCTTACTCACCCTCAGTGCATCATGGAGAGTTTGAAGATGAGGAAGTCATGAGGTGAATTAGCTCTAGAAAATTATCTCAAAGGAATGTAACAATGTCAAATCCCACACACAGAGATATATCTATATATATCTAAAGAAAATAACTATTCCAAATCCCATTCCCATATGTTAACACATAGTATTATGTAGTATCAACATTACAAGGAAATAAATTAGAGGAAGAAAAAATTTACGTCGATATCTTAACAAAAGAACATACACTAAACTACAAACAAGTGTGTGATGTTGGAGTCTAATATTCAATGACAAGAGATTTAATAAAAATAATTTTATGACCATAAACAAAATCTTAGAAATTCTTGAAGATTAATCTTCTTAGAAGAATCTTAGAAATTCTTGAAGATTAATCTTCTTAGAAGAGAAAAGTTTCAAAAACTATTTATTAGATACCCAAAACAAAGGAAAAGTTAGGAAAATAAATGGGAAAAAAAACATTAAAAATGTAATGCGAAGGTTTTATATAAAAGGTGAGACTTAAATAACTCTAATTTACAATAAGAGGCTACTCACCATCTAAATTTACATAGGATCAACATTTTATGACTAGAACTACAACAAACTATATAGAAGGTCACTTTATTTCTATATTACCAACAATTGATAAAAGGTTTGAAGTAAATAAGTTTATTAAAAAACAATTGCCTATATTTTAAAGAAGAAAATACTCACAAATTACTCTTAACCATGCCCACAAAACTAGAGAAAGTAAACCACCTTAAGAGAAAAGAAAGAAAAAAAAATAAAAAACAAAAGAGGTAAATGCTTTATCGGAAAATTGTTTCCATAAGTCATTTTGGTTTAAATGTAGAAATACATTGTTTAAATTGTTAAATTGATGAGACATCAATTTCAAATTCCTACCCTATGCAAGGTAATATTTTTACGTAAATTGATCAAACATATCTAGGAAATTGGTGTGTTGTGTTATATATCTATAACAAAACCATTGTAACATGAATATTTATAGTTTTTCCATGGTTTATACTGGAAATTTCATTGATGTGATTGTTGTAAATTATCATTGCATAGATGATTCCCAATTGGATTATTGTTTGGGTTCAATACCTCATAACCAATTGTATTTTTCAGCAACTAAAATAGGAGCTCACTAATTAGTTATTCTCATAATAAATATAAAACTCAAAGATACAATTTTTTATAGGCATACCTAAGTCCTATATGCAATATCTCTTTTAACTTAGAGGACTCCTAGATAGTTATACTCATGCTTGTGATTGTTGATATATTCTTTTGATACTCTAAATAAATAATCTAATATAGATGCATTCATAATTGAAAGTATAGAAGCATACAAATTCTACATTGAATTACGAAACTATGCACAACTTTCATCATTATAAATAAATAATTGCAAATCTATTCAAGAATTCATTATTTTTCCTCATCAATTAACAACAATAGTACTAATACTTCAAACTATGAAAAAGAACAATCAAAACTACAAAAATCAATTTTCTATTTAAGCTTGTTAAAGTTATTTTCTTTTGTTTTTTGTCAACATAAAAAAACTTACTCAATCATGGAAATCTTATATATATTTACATCCTTATCTCATTGTTTCCATTTTCCCATTCAAAATTCTTACAACAAATAAACCAACACAAGATATTGTTGAGTGTTGCGAGAAAGTGATTAAATAAATGAATTTATACTTCATTACAAAACATGAATGTAGAATTTTCATACAAAATGACATTTTGTCCATTAATCTTAATATCTAGCTATTATTATTGACAATAATAACCATAGGGTTTACATATTTTTTTGTGATATTATACATCATATTAGTATAATATTCATAGCCATGTTGTTCTCAACTTAAAAATACAAGCTGATTTAAGCTTTAAAACCTACAATTTCTGTGTTTTTCATATTATTTGACTATATTGAATGGATTATAATTTAATGGTCATTCCTATATAATTTGAATCTCTTTAAAGATTTATATTAAAACAAAACTCAATCTTTATTTTCTCAAAAATGTCAAAAACTAGAAGCCCAAAGAATATTCAAAGAATAATGCAA